>CAJQZJ010032716.1:2259733-2290056 GCA_907164525.1 Lophiomys imhausi
CACATCCCTGATCCTCAAGAAGCAAGCACTGGTCTCTGATGCAACTTAGTCTGAAGTTACAGGGAAAGGGTGGGAAGAGATGAGTGGGGTGGTACAGGTGGGGGCAGGGCTCCACAGGAGACTTCTCTGCAGGTGGCTCAACCCTACTCCCAAAAATAAAAATAAGGGAGGAAGAAAAACAAATGGAGCCACAGAGCAGGGTCCTGTAGGGCCATGTCTGTTTTCCCTCCTACTAGAAGGAATCCCAACCCTTTTCTCCTATGGAGAAAACAAACACAACTATGGAAATCTCATGCCATCCAGGCACCTGAAAGTCTAGCTGGATTGGAAGTTACTCTTACCTGTGTGTTCCTGTTCCTGCTTGTCAGCCTTCCTCGCATCTGCTTCTGACTCCTTTGAGTAAAAACTCCTTGATAGAAATTTTAGAATTTGGAACCTTCTTCAGATGCCCCCAAAGCTCCTATTGCCCAACATACTACTTCTCATTGGATGTTATTCTACCTGGAGGAACTATGCTCCATCTTGCTGTGATGTTCTTGAATTATGAAGAAAGCAAGCATTGATTATGTACCCTCTGAACTCTTGATGATCTTTCCACAGCCATTACAAACCCATGGCTCACCTACATGGATCACTTCACCTGTTGGGTTTCCATGGAAGAAGGATACTCATTGAGCCCACAGCATAATGGAGGGTTCTCAGGTGATCATGCCATGGATACTCAGGGTTTTAATTGACAGGAGAGAAGAAGCAAGCTCTGAGAACACCACGGGCTGGGAATGTGGGTGACCTTTTGCTGTTATTGCATGGACACTAAGGACCCCAGAGACTAGGAGGACAGGGTCTCAACAGGCAAGAGCAGAATGCAAAGGAAGGCACCGAAGGCAGGCTTGGCAACTTGAAGCATAAGATACAGAGAGAAGTCATGACATCTCACACCATTGGGTGGCTGAGGAGGGTCCAAATGTGCAGCATTTAATGCTGCTGGCCTCTAGAGGGGCTGAGAGATTCTCTGGTGAATGACTTTCAAAGCCTCGGTTGTGATCCACCCCTTCAGAATCTCCTGGGGTCTGCTTAAACATGTAGATTCTGGATCCATCTGATGTACCAAATTAGAGCCTCTATATGTTGAACCGGGGGTGGGGGGCTATGCTACTATGGAGTTTCCCAGGTGATCATTGTCCTCAATAAAATTTCCATTGGTCCAATTCAACTATGTTGTTCTCCAGACAGAAGATCTAAAGCCCAGAAAGGCACAGCCATGAATTCAGGATCACAATGCTTACTGATGGCCAAGACCAAAGCAGAACTCTGTAGGCTGTACCACCTGAATCTCCTCTTTCCATTTCAACCTGTTGGGAGCTTCCGTTTCCTATGAATCTCAGAGCCAAGGATTGCACCTATGATCATTTCTGAGTCATACTGGGCTAGTTTTCTTCTTAAACAAGTCATGGTCATAGCCTCAGTATGTTGGTGGGTAGATTTGGGGGGGGGAGTAACAGGTGCTGGACTGGAAAAAGGAAACGGAGGAAACTCACTGCTACCTCCAGGAGAGTGGGGCTTGGTTTAGTTGCTCATACCTAATTTTGAGTAAATATTTGCTGTGCGTAAGATTCTATGCTGCCTCTTCCTAACATCAACACAACTCCTTGGGGTGAATACTAGCCCCATTTTATTGATGAAGAAACTGAGGCTCACATAGGAACGGCGATTACCCTAAGGTCATATGGCTGCTAAGAGACCAAATCACACTTCCACAGAGCCATATCTTTGTGATGGCCCAATGCAGTGCAAGCAGTCACCCACTGTTAACCGAACAAGGCTGCCGAAGGTCCTAAGACCTTGAGGAGACTCATTCTCCTCTGCAGTGGGTTACAGTCACTCCTGGGACAGAGTTTCAAGCTCTTTCCACTTAACACTATTGAAAAATATTTCTGAATGGCATTAGTTGGCAAGACTTCCTTAGAAAAGATCACAGAGACAGTACGTTAGATTTTTTTTCCTTAAAAAAAAAAAAAAAGAAACTCTTGGTAACCATTTCCTTCCCTTTCATTCACCTTTTCCTTTCAGAAGCGGTGTGACTTTAGAGTCACAGCTGCTGGAGGGGTTTGGTCACCCTTGAGATCCTGCAGGTATGACTGGTTGGTGGCAGTGGCTGCCCCCTCTTCTGATACCATACCCTGAGCACTTCCTTCTGTTCATTTTCATCCAGTTCTCATCATGGCTAGGGGAAGAGATCAAAGCAGATCAATGCACCAGAGAAGGGACGAGGATTTCCCAAGCCATGTGAACAGCATGTCACTGCACCTTCCTCTCTGTTTACCTTTTAGCCAGATCTTGGTTTTCTTCCCTAGCAGGAAGCTGGCAGCCTTTTGAACAATTTGGCTACTAGGACCACCAAGCCAAATAAGATGGACACATTTTTGTAGATGGGGTAGGGGACACTGAATTCCATCTTGACTGGTTTTGGTGTCTTATAGCCGAAGAAGAAGAGGGTCGGCTATAATTACATTCTGAACATTTCATAAATCGCCAGAGTTGGGAGCATTTTGGGGGTAAAAACCGAGAATGTTTCTCTTTGGAATCCCATGCTTCAGAAACTTAAAGGCCCTTGGAAGCTGTGTTGCTGCAAAATGCTCTTATCATCTGGTAAGGACAGCAGTGCAGAAAGGGGAGAGGGAGCAGGTTGGTAAGAGGGGGGGAGACTCAGCCTCTGCAAGGGTGAGAATCGTGGTCCCTGCAAATATTGAATGAACACTGCCTCTCTCCGTAGGAGTCGTCTCTCTGCTTCCCCAATGCTGCCTCTGCAGTAACTACAAACTATTTGGTATGCTGTATTAGTGCCGCTGCCTTCTCAGATACATCGTTACTACCGAAATAACACCGGTGTAATGTTGGAGCCCAGTGTCCTTTTTAATTATTAAACTGAGGCCAGTGAGTGAGTCATTCTACATCCCAGATTCTCCTCCTGTGCTTCTATTTCAAGTGCCTAGTACCTTAGCTTTTTTTTTTCACCAACACCTGAGTTGGTTCTTAGCCAGTTCCCCAATCTGCAAAGCCCTTGCAGAACAAACAGTATTATCCAATCTCCAAACACACACTGGTGGCATAAAAATAGCCAAACCCACACAAAAACTTTAGGGTGAGCTCATCATGAAAACCAAGAAAAGAAAAGGTCTATCATCTCTCTGTCAGTCCCCAACTTACCAAGAGGAAGAGCGATGAAGAAGGGGAGCCAACATAAGATGAACATTCCAACTACAATGCCCAAGGTTTTGGCTGCTTTCTTTTCCCTGGAGAACTTAAAAAGTTTGACAGCTATGGAACTCCTGGGGTTGTGACCCTTGGCCTTGGTACTGCTGAGGGTGTCCTCATGAAAGTTCTTGGAGTGGATCCTCAGGGTCAGCTCCTTGGAGTTAGACATCTCTTTCATGACTCCTGCCTCTAGATTCTTGGTGGTCCTCTTGGCCACGATGTAGACCCGGCAGTACATGACCAGAATGACCGCGAGTGGGATGTAGAAGGAGCCCAGGGAGGAAAAGAGGGCGTAGAAGGGTTCTTCCGTGACCCCGCATTCCTTGTCATCATTGGGCGCAGGTTCTTTCCAGCCAAGGAGAGGTCCAATGGAGATGACCGTGGACAAGACCCACACACTGAGGAGCGCCAAGATGGCCTTCCTGCGGGTAACCAGCGTGGGGTACTGCAGAGAGTAGCGCACCCCAATATAGCGATCAATGGAGATGGCACATAGGCTCAGGATGGAGGCCGTGCAACACAGGACATCCACCGCTGCCCAGATGTCACAGAAGATGCGCCCCAGCACCCAGTAGCCGAGCACTTCTAGGGTAGCAGAGAAGGGCAGGACTGTGAAACTCAACAGCAGGTCAGCAATGGCTAGGTTGACAATGAAATAGTTGGTGGGCGTCCGCAGGTGCCGGTTGCAGGCCACCGACAGGATGACCAGGATGTTGCCCACGATGGCAAAGAGGATGAAGGCGCCCAGCACCAGGCCCACAGAGATGGCCCTGGTGACGTCCAGCTGGGGCAGTGTGGAGTTGCTCGAGGTCTGGTTGGGGCCAGTGAAGTTGGCATCTTTCAACTCTCCCCAGTGGGCAGGTGCTGATGTGTTGTGGCCGGTGTCCAGATCGGGATTCATTTTAGAGTCCGCCCTCCATAGCCAGGGAGGAGATTGGGCTCGGAAGGGCTGCGACCAAGGCTCCTCAGCTGCCCTGAAACTTTGCTTCCTCCGTGGTCTTCTTTCCAGAGGCGCCCTCCTGGCGAGAAGTCATCTCCCCCGGGCAGCCCAGCCCGGCAGCAGCACGTCGCCTGCCTGCACCCAGCGGCTCGCTCGCCTGTCAGAGGGAGGAGGAGGAGAGAGGGGACGAGGCGGCAGCTCCAAGTTTAATGGTCCACGTCAGGCGCGCCTGGCCGGGCTGGCGCGGGAGCGCGGGGAGGAGTGGGCGCGAGGCCGGGGGTGCCCGGCTATGCCCGGCCCGTGACGGGTCTGCGGACCGCGGTGCCTTCTCCGCCCAGTGATCGCAAGGAGGGTCTGCCTTCAATGAGCCGCCTCTGGGCTGGCTGCACGGCGGTGACATCAGGCGGGGAAGCCCGGGCGCCCTGACTCTGTGCGGCACTAGGGGGCAATGCGGGTCCAGCCAAGGCGCGCAGCCCCGACGCCGCCGCTAGCCGGGTAGGCCAGGAGATCAGCAGCGCCCGCAGCGCTCCCTTTGCGGGGATGGGGCGGGGAGAAGGGCGGGGGGGGGCGCGGGGTTCTGGGTGTGGACATTCCGGTTCATACACCCCAGGGTGCCCGCTGGGATTATTTTCCCTCTTGTTCACACTTTAGATAAAATGTGGGGTGGGGATGCTTACCTCTAATGGGGGCTCCTGGAGTCAAGCCATGGGTTCAGAGGGATGTGTAACTTGTCTGGCTTCTACAAAAGGAAGAAAATCCCAGGGTTAGGCAGGTGGTAGGGACTCGAGTCACATCTGAGACCAGGCATATACTTTACGCCTTGAAACCTCTTTGGTTTTGATAAAACCTAGAAGCTTCTGTTCGCTCATTCATTCATTCGTTCATTCATTCATTTGATCACTTATTCCTGCACTCATTCCTTCAGCGGGTTGTTACTGTCCCCCGCCAGACAATGGTTCCAGTTGGTTCTAGACACTGTTCTCCAACAGTTGCAGGGGTAGCCAGATTCCTAACCTGTGTGTGGGAGCTTACATTCTAGAGAGACAACAAGCAAGCAAAATCTGAGGCATGGCCTCTAATGACAGGAGTTAAAGCGAAGAGTAGTGAAAGACGGGAATGCAGCCAGGGTATGGAGGAATATAAATTGGAATTTTGGTTTTGTTCTTAAAGACAGAGACTGATGTAGTTCAGGTTTTAGTTCAGATTGGTTGTCTCTCAACACTTAGGTACTACCAGGCTGTGTGCTAAGCTCACTGTGTAGCAGGGGGGTAACTTTGAACGCTTGATTTTCCTATTGTCACCTCCTGAGTGCTGGAATTATAGGCATGCACCACCATTGCCTGTTTATGTGATACTGAGGATGGAACCGGGAGGGCCTCATGCATGCTAGGCAAGCACATACTTTACCAACAGAGCAGCATCTCCAGTCTGAACTTGTCATTTTATGTAGGTGCTCGGGATGTCACTAAAGAGATAGTTGAATAAGAGAGGGATGGGAAGGAGGGAAGGAGCTAGTTGGCTTTTTGGGAGTAGAGAGTGAAGGTAAACAGATTCCCAAACCATGTGGAAAGTGCTTGGGGTATTTTGGTTATGAGTTGGCTCTTTTCTTATATTGCCTTATATTCATGTTGGATATTAAGCTACAAGGGCCATTTCCAGAGGTGGGCGATGGTAGCTAATTATAAGAAGGGAAACAGCAAACCAGGAAAGAGTTTTCTAGTTAGTTTTTTTTTTTTTTGAAACAAGGTCTTCCCATGTGTACTCCACGTTGGTTTTGAACTCAAGATTCTCTGTCTCCCAACACTTAGGCACTAGGCTGTGTGCTAAGCTCATCTTGGTTTTTCTTATGACCTGATGAGAAAAGAACTAGTCTCATTTTGATTTCTGTTTTGAGCACGTAAGTCCAGGTTACAGGGAAGTTGAGCCCCTTGCTCAAGCACATATACTTATCCAGGAGAAGAGCTGTGAGTTGGAGGTGAACTGTTTCTGGGTCTCCCTATTCCAATGTTGAGCATTTAGCTGTAGAAGAGCCATTCTGTTCCTATAGGGACAAAATGGCGAGCAGAGTGGATGTTATAGATGGAGCTTTTTTAAATGGCTCATCTTGGGGTCCAAGTTACTGCTGCTGAGAAGGGATCCACGTTTGTTCAGCACTTGCTGAAAGTCAAACATTTACTTATTTCCTTCCCCCTGCTCCCTCTCCTCTTTCTTCTTTTTCTTTTTGACTGGGTCTTGGTGTGTAGCTCACACTGGTCTCAAGCTCACTGTGTAGACCAAGGTGACTCCAAATGTCAAAATCCTCTGGCTTCAGCCTCCCCAGTGCTAAGATTACAGGCATGAACCACCACACCCAGCTTGCTTATTTTCTTTTACATTTCTTTAACAGGTCTTTGAGAGAGGTGTAACTGCTCTCCATGGACACATGAATGACATGAGGCAGGGCAAAGAGCATTGGCTGCTGAACTGAAAGGAGGCACCTGATACCCCTTTCTTCCAGTCCACCAGCCATGTCCCAGGCTTCTCATTTCTGTTTTTGATAATCACTGTATTTTGATTAAGAGGTGAGAAAGCAGGAGCCATGCAAGTCAATTATATACAAGTCAATTATATGCAAGTTCTTCAATCTAAAGTTGGGTTCTTCCTCTCTTATTTGTACTTTGTGGGGGAAGATTAAGGTTTTTGTTTGTTTGTGTTGTTTGTTTTTAGATGGTAGTGTGTGTCTCTGTTTGTGTATTTAATCCGCATGTACACCTGTGTGCTACATGTGTGCCTGGTGCCTGTGAAGGTCAAAAGATGGCCTGGGATCCCCTGGAACTGGAGCCACCATGTGGGTGGTGGGAATTGAGCCTGAGCCCTCTGCAAGACCAACAACTCTCTTCACAACTAGCCAACTCTCCAGCCTTTGATTGTTTGACAGATGGTCTTACTTGTGACCTAGAACTTATTGTTAGCCCAGGCTGGCCCCCAAATCATGGTAGTCTTCTTCTTGCCCCAGCCTCTTAAGTGTTGCATCACTATACATTTAAGTTCTTAATCTCCCACAAACATGCACAGGCTTCTCTCTAGTTGCATAAAATATTCAACTTCAAGGAGTTTCTCTGAGGTTAAAAACAATCAAACAAAGCAAACAAATAGTGATGCATGCAGATAACCCTGAAAACAACCCCCCCCCCTTCACCCGGCACCATTTCAATTATTGGGTCTGAGCTGCCTTTAGAGATTTAAAAATAGGAGATGCTTGGACTTGTGATAATGTGGACCTGGTGGAGCTCCTAGGAGCTTAACTCACCCTTTTGTCATCATGGATATGGTGTAGAAGCAGAAGGCACTAGCCAACTGTCACAGATGGTCAGGACATTGATTCCTTTTCTCCAGCCCACAGAATGCGGCTTCTTCTGAGATAGAGAAAAGCCACCAAGACAGTCACTCCTGACTGTGTACAGTGGGGTGTGGAGCAGGACGGTGCATGTCTGCTGTCATCCGCCAGGGATCTTAATGAGCAAGGGAGCCTATCCTTGGTCTTGGATGGCTCTGGTATTATTGTGTATGGAGATAGGGGCTGGTCCAGATGACCTTTTGAGATACCCTGTGTGCTGACTGAATAGACTAGCCTCTAAGTCTACTCTGCTGCTCTCCCTTTATTGCATCTACCATGATGGGAGGTGGTAGTGGGGCATCATCCCAGGTTCCTGCATATCTCGAGGGTGAGGAAGATGATGGAGCTTTCCAGAACTGTTTCCTCTCAGGGGTGATGTGGGGCAAGAAGAGAATACTGATGAGCTGGGGAAATTGATGATTTGCATGAAGTCAGGAATGTGAGGACAGGAAGGGAGAGGCAGAATGAAGAACAAGTTCCCAGTCCACATTTTGAGTATGGTGGCCCATTTCTCACTTCCCTGGGCATTAATTTTTGATGCTACTGAACAGCTAATAGCACACCACAGAATCTATTGAGACTGTGTTTACATAGTCACAAGAAGCATCTGCAATGTGAAAACCCAGTGTATCCCATATTTTTTTTTCTTATGGTGGCAAAAGGCCAGAAAGGAAGAAATGCTCACTCCCACATGTGCGAACGCAGGCAAGCGCATCATAAAGAGCGTATCTGAGATTCAAAGTTGACTTTTCTTTATTACCAAAGAGAATGGTTTGTTGCCCAGGTGAGAACTTGTGTCTCCATTCAGGTGTCAAGATGTGGAAGAGATTATTGAGGCAGGAAGGGAGTCAAATATCCTTGCAGATCTCTGACATACTGTCATTGGCTATTGTCTTTCACACAGGCAAAACAAACATATCCCACCACGAAGGAAGCAAATTAGTGGCAGCCTTATAGCAGTCATGAGGCAGGATCCCCCACTAATAAGGCCCTCCTGATGGCCACTTCTTTGCTCCCCTCTGTCCCTAGCCTCACTGGAGATGCCTCTTCGCCCTTCTAGCTGAGTTTTGACCCACAGAATTGTTTAGGTGTCATGATGATACAGACAATATTTCATTTTCTCGGTACTCCCTGGGGCAAAGCCAAGCACAGAGCTCTGACTCACTCAAGGCTTGGGGAAGAAGAATCTTTTCATTACCCATCTTATTACATTAGAAACTTCTGATGCTGCAAACTTCCTTTTATGTGAGCCCTCTAGGAGAAGCTGCCATTGAATGTGAACAGAGGGGAAACTGAGGCTGCCAGTGATTTACTTAGAGCACTTATGGGAGGTGACCTCACTCCCAGAATAATATAGGCTCACTCTACCTACCTACCTGTCTGTCTATCTATCTATCTATCTATCTATCTATCTATCTATCTATCTATCTATCCATCTATCTATCATTATTTATCTTTATGGTTTACTCTGTCCAGCTCTCCCGGGTTTCAATCCAATCAGATATTGACTGGTGCATCTGTTTTGTGCAAAGCACCACACTGAGTGCTGTGGGTTACCAAAGATCAAACAAAATCAAATAAACAAAAAAATTTCAAAGACCAGTTAACCAACCAACCTGTAACCTAGCACTCACCATCCACTGAGCATGGGGAGGGAAGGAAAAACACCTTTTAGAGAGAACCTCCCAGGTGCCAGACACTCCTCATAAAAGTCCAAGTAAGGATGTAAGCCCATTTTACAGATGAGGAAACTGAGGGTCAGAGAGGTTCTGGACACGACCAAGGCTATGCAGTGAGCAGTCGGCCTCGGCATTTATAGAATTATTATCTGCCTCCAAAGCTGCAATGCAACCTTCTCTCTGCACTAGACTGAGATTGAAAAAAAAATGCAGCCGAAGGCTCCATGTTAGCCTGAGGGAAATTACAGCAGATACCAGAATGTGGCCAGGGTCCTGAGTGAGCAGAGATCAGGGAGGAGGGAAGGCAGAGCCGTCTCCCACAGAAGGATCTGCAGAGGGGGTCCTCAGGCCAGCCTGCCCTACTGCCCAAGACTTGGTCTACCAAAAAGCTGAGGGCTGGCTTGGATTCATTATCATCTCACTCCATTCTTTACAAGCAACTAATGTGCCTTGGGTAGGGGAATAAGGTGTTAAGAACCAGAAGCCTGGCAACTAGCTGGCCTGAGTTTATCCCCCACTTTCATAATTGATGGCCTTGGGAATATCACATAACCACTTTGGGCTCCTGGCTTCCCTCCCAGCAAGGTAAAGATCAGCACAGTTCCTGCTTCGTAAAGCCATGGTGAAGTCTGAGTGTGATACTGAAGTGCCAAGTGCAGGGTGATAGTAGCATTTATCAGCCAGGGATGGCAAGGCATTTAGGAAGTACTTGGCACAGGGCCAGAATGCTTGCCATACTGTATCTTATTTAATCCTGACAGTGATGTTAGGTGAATGCTGCTGTTGTGGACACTTGATGGATAGGAAAACTCAGGTTCAGTGGTTAAATAACCTGTCTGAGGCAGCAGGACTAAAAGATGGCATAGGTAGGATACAAAGAACCCCACAAATGAGGCTAAAAGGAAAAAGGCCCTGATAGTGGAGGAATTTAATTCACGAGGCACCCTGGGGACTGTGAACATTCACTGGAGAATTTTCATTCCTCTGTACCTCTAGGTTAGAGGGACAAATAGTATCCCATCCTTTCTTCTGGGCAGGAGGTGCTGGCTGCAGCAGGCACACCTGGTGTTTCTGAAGACAATATACATGTTAGAGGCTCTGAGGAGTGAGGAGTCTCAGCTCCCTCTGTGCAGAACTGCTTTTGTCTGTTCTAAGCTTTGACGAGCTTGGATTCCCCTCATCCAGTGCACGTATCTGTCTGGGTTAGCAGGAAGGGCTCTATAGCAGCCCTCTGCAGCAAGCTGATGAAGATTAACTGCCAAGTCATCCAGGGGCTGAACTCACATCCCACATTAGAGGAGAGCCTGGGAGCCCATGGTGAAGGCCTAGGGGGCCTGTGCATGTAATATGACAGTGCTACATACTGTGGGTCTGAAGAGCACATCTATTCTCTTTTATGCCAGCTAGCTACTTGTAGGAGAAAACACCAGTCACTCTAACAACACGTAGTGTGGCCATCAAAGTTTACTACAACAGGCGCTTACAGCTGCCTTTTCACTGCCCTAGCCTCTCTGAGCTCTACCACCATAAGCCAGGACCAGGAACCAAAATGTCAGAGCAGCAGCAACAATAACCCCCAAACACAAAAAAAGGACTTCAAAGATTACTTAGTCCAGGGTATGCAAACCATGGCCTGTGGATTAAATTAACCTTTGTGCCTGCATTTTATTTTATTTTTCAATAAATAGAGTTTCAATGAAACCCAGCCATGTCCACTTTGCTTATGTGCAGACTACTGCAGTTTTCATTCTGTAGTGGTGAAGCTGAGCAGTTATTATATCTGGGTCATCTGGTCTGTACAACCTAAAATATTTTACCCTCTGAAACCTTGTAGAAGACCCATAATTTGGCTGACTTCCTTATTTTACATGTGGGGACACAAAGACCCTGGAAGAGGGTGGGGTTTGCTTGAGGCAGAACCAGTGTCAGTGGCCAAGAGATCTGACTCCATACTTCTAACTTTGTTGCCACGGGTATCATGTTTCTGTATCATGTCACAGGCTCTGAGTTTGAATCCCAGTTTTAATAGCCCACTGGGTGACCTCTGGGCAGCCTATGTAAGCCATTTCAGTCCCTTAACTCACTGTGTCCTAGAGAAAATCCTTTCCATTCCTTGAGACAATGCACATACTGGGTGATTGTACAGATGAAAGGAAATCTGGTTTTTAATATTTAGGCTGGCTGCTGGTTATAAAAACCCCCAAGAAAAGGTTGCCACTGTTATTGCATTAATATTCTCTATAATTTTATATTTATAATATAAGTATGCAAGTATGTATATTATCATTATCATCTATGCATCGATGTACTTATCATTTATCTGTCAACTACCTATTATGTGTGTATGTATCTATCATGTATGTATGCCTCTGTTTACCTATTGTGTATGTATGTATGCATTTATGCATGCATTTCTCTATCTATTGCTTTGTCCTATGATTTCCCTTAATTTCCTTTTTTTTTCTTTCTGGAAACAGAGTTTCTCTATGTTGCCCTGGCTGTACTGGAAACCTGGTCCTGTAAACCAGGCTGGCCTCAAACTCAGAGATTCACCTGCCTCTGCTTCCCGAGTGCTGAGATCAAAGGTGTGTGCCGCCACTGCCTGACACCTTAATTTTTTTCATTCATTAATTTATTTGTTCATTTTACACCCCAATCACAACCCCACTCCCTCCTCTTCTCCCAGTCCCACCCTTCCACGCTGTTCCCCCATTCTCCCTCCTCTTCTCCTCAGAGTAGGGGAGCCCCCTTAATGCCAATCCACCCTGGTACATCAAGTTACACCAGGATTAAGTGCCTCCTCTTCCACTGAGGTCAGACAAGGCAGCCCTACTAGGGGAAAGGGATCCAAAGGCAGATAACAGAGTCCAAGTTAGAGACAATCCCTGCTCCAGTTATTAGGGGACCCACTTGAAGACCAAGTAGCCCATCATCTTCATATGTGTAGGGGGCCTAGGTGCAGTCCACACATGCTCTTTGGTTGGTGGTTCAGTCTTTATGACCCCCATAGGCCCAGGTTATTGTGGCTTCTTCAGGGTCAAATTCTTGTTAGGATTCTTGACCAATTTATTTCTATCCTGTTATTTTAAAACTGTGAGATTCTTCTATTCTCTGTCTCCCTCCCTTTCTCTTTTACTTTGGGAGCAACAGAATGGATTCAGTGCTTTACTATTTATCACTTATCATAGAACACAACTTGAACCGAATCAAGCGAATTCATGCCGGCTCCCTTGTCCTCATGGACTTTGTCATCTGAGATGAATAATGGGGATGCAGAAGATTTTGTCTGACATTGAACAAAGATGTGAGTTAAAGAAGGAAAGAAAGAAACACAGGATACAAGGCTCAGATTTCTCTATCCTTCCTCTTCTTCACTTTCTGATCCAAACTACACAAGCTTTTTTGGGGGATTTTCACTTGTGGTGGTCACCAAGTTCAAAGAATTCTAAAGGAAGTGGTGAGACTCTTTTCCTTGGAGGCATCTAAAATTGTATCTGGACAAAGTGTTAGGGCTTAGCTTTGGAGGGGACAGGCCAGGCCCCAGGGGAGCAAGGCAGAAGAGTGAACTCAGACTAGTTTTTATCTTTTTGTCTCTATTTTTGGGCAGAAGCGTCTCGGAGTAGGGTCCTGGGATGAGTATGGGCAAACTTGGCAGTTGTGTGTGGTATCACTTTGGACACAGGGACATGGTGAAGGGGAAGAGGGTGAGAAAGAGACAGTTTCTTTTCAGTAGAGCATCAAGTAATGATGAGACAGGAAGTGCCCAGAGATTCTCAGATGTTTATGTGATACCAAATTAAAAGATTTGGGAATGTGCCCGAGGAGTCTTTAAAAGATGAGGGGGAGGAAGAGGAGGTACCCTGGCCTCTCTGGTTCTTATGGGGACTGTGCTTTTGGGTAGAAACTGTTTTGGAAACTTCTAGACAAGAGAAATCTGGTATAATGGATGTTAATTATATGATGCACATTCCCAGGAGACCACCCATCTATTTCCTCTGCCCCCCAAGAAGTGACATGGTGGACTTTGCCTGCTCTCTTTGGCCCCATTTACATTATCTATGACTTTTTCAGTCCATATAGGTACTAGCCATACGGCAACATCACCCACATGAGTCACATCATCTAACCCCCCAATAGTACTTTTTATGTGTGACAGGTATCGTTCTATAGGCAAGGAAATTGAGGATAGAGGGATTCAGTAACTTGTCTGGAATTAAGCAAACATGGGATTGGAAACAGAGGCCATCTGATGAGAAAGCTGGTATTTTTCATCTTTGGGTACCCCATATTTGGCTATGGTTTGATGTTGCTGCTGACAAAAACCAAACCTAAACAAACCAACCAACCAACCAAACCCCCCAAAACAAAACCAAAACCAAAAAAAAAAAAATCCAATAACAACAACAGCAAACACACTATGGAAAGCTCTGGGCCAGTCCCAGTTGATCAGGAATAAAGATCTATGGAAGCAGAAGTGTTTGGGGTTGTGTTACAGTAAAACACAGATGTGGCTCTTTCTTTGTATGATCCAAGGATTAAATCTCTCCTCTTATCAAGAAAATGTGTTATATGTACAAATGAAATGTTTTCAGCCATAAAAATAGAAATCTTGGGCCAAATGTGATGATGTGTGCCAGTAATTCCAGCACTCAGGAGAAGAGGGAGGAAAAGGCAGGAGGGTCAGGAGATCAAGGCTTGCCTCTCCTGCACTGCAAGTTAGAAGCCTGTCTGGAATACAATAACAACAATAAAGACAATTGAACAAAAAGTTGAAATCTGAAATCTGGGGTAGAAGGGATGGCTCAGTCATTAAGAGTACTTGATGCTTCTGTAGAGGGCCTGGGTTTGGTCTTAGCACCCATGTGGTAGCATACAATAGCAACTCCATTTCCAGGGGACCTGATGCCCCTTTTTCAGCCTCTTTGGGAAGTAGACACACACTCCATGCACTTACACAAAGAAAAAATTCAAATAGAATGAAAATAAACAACTCTTTAGAAAAGTAATTATAAAGATCTTTGACATCTTATTATATGGAGCTGGGTGACTTCGTGGTAAGCAAACTAAGCCAGGCATAGAAGGGCAAAAAGCAGTGATACCATTTATCTGTGGAAGTTATAAAAGACAGTTCTGTGGGAGAAGAGAGCAGCAGAGTAGCCACTGGGGACCAGGAAGGGCAGAGGGAGTCTGGGCAACAAGAACTGAAGTAGAAGGAAGTAATTTTAGGGGCATAGTAGAGTTTCTATAGCTAGAAACAATGTATGATTATTAAAAAATAACTAGGAGAGCCCAAAGCCTTCCAAAATATAATAGAACATATGATTCACTACATAGAAATGCTAGTTGTCATGACTTGATCATCACACTATGTATATATGTGCTAGATTATCACATTATGCCCTACAAATATCATGTATTTACTTAAAAATATTCTTCTCTTAATCCATCTGGCACATCAAGTAAGCTTATATCAGGCCTCCACCTCAACTTCTCCAAGAACAGTGGGAGACTGTGGTGGCTAATTTTGGTTGGAAGTTTGATGGAAATCTGGAATCAACTAAAACAGAAGCCACTGAGAACTCCTGTGAGAGACATGTATATATGTATGTATGTATGTATGTATGTATGTATGTATGTATGTACGTATGTGTGTATGCATGTATGTGTATTTATGTATGTATTTTTGGTTTCTTGAGGCAGAGTTTCATTTTTATTTTTATTTATTTTATTGATTTTTAAAATTTATTTCTTCAAGTTACATCTCAATCATAATCCCCTCTCTCCTCTCCCTTCCAATCCCACACTCCTACCCTCCTCCCTCCCCCTCAGCCTCCTATCTTCTTTTTTTTTTTAAGTTTAAGGTATATCTTATTCCCCCCAAAGCTCCCACTTTTAGTTCAATAAGCAGTTCTTTTTCTTATAACAATAAAACAAGCCGGGCGGTGGTGGCACACGCCTTTAATCCCAGTACTTGGGAGGCAGAGGCAGGTGGATCTTTGCAAGTTCGAGGCCAGCCTGGTCTACAAAGTGAGTCCAGGACAGCCAGGGCTACACAGAGAAACCCTGTCTCGAAAAAAACCAAAAAAAAAAAAAAAACCAAAAAAAAACAATAAAACAATACAAAACAATAAGAATAATTAGGCTACAATTATGAAAATTATAAGGGATAACATACATTCCCAATGTCCAGTTCACACATATTAGACAACTGATATTAATATTCTATTATCTATCTATCTCAATGAGTTTAAAGTTCTATACCTAACTCAGTTTCCATTCTAACTTGCATTACCAACTTAAAAACATCTTCTTAGACCTAGAACATCCTTTTAATTCCTAAACAACTTAAAATTTAACTGTGAGACTATAACTATCTAGTCTTCAACCACATCAGAGACCTGAGAAGGATAAACATATCTGATTATACAGGAAGTGCAGAGCCAGCAGCTTCCAAAACTAAGAAATGACAGACAACTGGCTGCATGGACAGCTCCCAATTTCTTTCAATACATTAGAGCATCTATCTTCATTCAGTCTTTTGGCCCAGTATCTCTGACAGACAATTTTAAAGCAGGAATTATGAAGGACTGAGACAGAGTTTCTTTTTTGTAGCCCTGGCTATCCTGGAACTCACTTTGTAGATCAGGCTGGCCTTTGAACTCACAGAGATCCTCCTGCTTCTGCCTCCCAAGTGCTGGGATTAAAGGCATGCACCACCATGCCTGACCATTGCAGACAATTTCAAACTGCCTTGTGGGTGCTGGGATTTGAACCTGGGTCCTTTAGAAGAACAGCCAGGGCTCTTTACTGCTCAACAATCTCTAGCCCTGAGAGACTTTCTTGATCAGATTATTTGAAGTGTGAGGACCTTCCCTAAATGTGTGTGGCAACTTTTGATGGCAGCCTTGGAAGCAGGATATGGAAGTAGGTAACTTCTTTTGCCTGCTTGTCCCCACTCATACTGGGAAGTTCATCCATACTGATGCTCCTACTAGTATTAGAACTAATTTCTCCTGGTTTCCAACATAGAATGAACACCAGCAGCTCTTCAAATATCCTTGAAGCCTTCTGTACCAGATTGGGTCTGCTGAGATATCTGGCCTACTGGACTGACCAACTACCAGATTATTGGATTCTGTGATGTGAGACAGCCATCGTTGGACTTATTATTACTCAGATCTTATTTTGTAAGCCAATCTAACATATCTCCCTTTAGCATACATACACATACATACATACATACATACATACATACATACATACATACATACATATGTATTCATTCTATCGGCTCTGTTAATCTAAAGAGCCCTTACTATTGTAGAGATCCAACTAAGTAATTGTCTTTTTAAAGATTGTAAAGATTGCTTGTTCTACATTACTACATTACTAACTGGAGGGAGGGAGGGACGGAGGGAGGGATGGAGAGAGGGAGGGAGAGATAGATAGAGATAGAGAGATAGAGATAGATAGAGAGAGGGAGGGAGAGGGAGAGAGAGAGAGAGAGAGAGAGAGAGAGAGAGAGAGAGAGAGAGAGATGGTACAGATACAGGCTCCAACGTGATAGCATGAGATACCAGTTAGCCTTAAGGAAGTAGACTGGATCCATCTGGGCAGATCATAGTGTCAGTCCTGCCTCTTCTGGGCTTTGTGATCTGGAAAAGCTCCTTCATTTGTTTAACCTCTCATCTGTTTGTCTATAAAATGGGAGTTTTAATAATATTTACCACACCAAGTTGTTGAGAGGATTAAATGGAGCTGTGCCTGGAACCTAGAAAGCTTTCAACAAATGTTAGTTGTTGTTGATACTTTTGTATAATCTTAAAAGTACACAACGGATTTCTCATTCTCGAGTGGTTGAAGTGCACACTCTTTGAGCCAGTGTCTGACTCTTGATTGCCAGTTGATATAACTGAAGGATTCTCTTTTGTTGTTGCTGTTTATTTCTTTTTTTTTTCTGAGATAAATTTCCATGAGGAAACATTGACTGAGGAAACAAGAACACAGGTAATAGATAATATTTGTTGAGAACTTATATCCTAGGATATATATGTTGTATGCTTTACAAAGATTACCTCTCTCTACATGTTTGTGGGTAAATGTGTGTGTATAACATGTATATGCACATGTGTAGTGTGTGTGCATATGTGTGTGTGACAATCTCTGACACCATTCATCTCTAGGTCTATCCATCTCATTCTTCTGAGATGAGATCTGTTACTGGGATCTGGGACTCATTGCTGATGCAAGAGTGGCTGGCCATTGAGTTCCAGGGATCTGCCTGTCTCTAGGTTGCAGTACAGAGATTAGAAGCATGTGCCACCACACCCAGCATTTTTATGTGGTTGTAGAGGATTGAGCTCAGGTCCTCGTTTTTTTTTTTGAAAAGCAAATACATTACCAACTGATCTATCTCCTCAGCCCATGGTATTCTCTTATTTTAACACAAGAATCCTACCAGAGACACAGGAATAATCTAGCTGCCTTTAATTTTCAAATGGCCATGCTCTCTGGTAATCATTCTGCATGCAGAAAGAATTCCTGGGTTAGAGGCAAAGCCAGTGTGGGTGTTGGCGATCTCAGGGAGTGGAGTGTGGTGGGCAGTTGGCCCAATGAAGCTTACTGTGCAGAAAGAAAAAGAAACCCAGCTCAACTCGACAACCAGGGCAGCAAGCCCACAGCTTGTGATTCTTGGCCACTGGAACAATTATGTCAACAGGAATTTTCCTTGTGTATCAGGCCAAAGAGGCTCATAGATAATAACCCTTCAGTCAGGGAGACCATTCACACCCTAGGAGCACAAGGAAGGAAGGGGATGTTCATGTGCACACTCCCTGCTTCCAGACCTAGAGAGGGCCAGGACCCTGAGAAGGAAGGGGGTCAAAGGAAGGGGACAGAAAGCAGGAAATAAATACTGAAGAATATATTTTTAGTTAAATTCCTGAGCCTGAGTAGAGTTCTCTAGTCAAACTGAAAACTGACCTAACAGAGGATGCTCTGTAGGACATGGAAGATGGGCTCTCTTTGTCATCCCAAAACTTCATAATTTCCTCTCTATTCAATCTGGGGTGGCACTGATTCCCCCAGGGAATCTAGAAATTTAAAAGTCAAAGAATTACAGGTGGAGTAACAGAAAAGGTTTGACAATGTAGGCACTGTGGCCCAAACTTCATAGCCATAAAAATCACCTACCATGAGGCATAAAATCAGACTTCTGGGCATTCCGATTTTGTGTCTCTGCTGTGGGGTCCAGGAGTTTGTAGGTTTTTTGTTTGTTTTTGTTTTTTTTGAGATTGGGTTTCTTTGTGTAGCCCTGGCTCTCCTGGACTCACTTTGTAGACCAGGCTGGTCTTGAACTCACAGAGATCTGATTTGCCTGCCTCTGGCTCCCAAGTGCTGGGATGGAAGGGGTGTGCCACTATGCCCGGCAGTTACAAGCAGCTGTGAACCACCATGTGGGTGCCGGGATTTGAACCGGGGTCCTTTGGAAGAACAGTCAGTGCTGTTATCTGCTGAGCCATCTCTCCAGCCCAGGAGTTTGTGTTTTGTACAGTTGTGGGATTCAGCAGTTGATGCACGGGTAACCTAAGTGGTTCTTTTACAACAGACTGGCAGACTACATTTGGGAGACACCATTTAGACAAACGTGTCCATTTTACAGAAGACCAAATAAGGGCCCAGAAAGTACAAATGACTTAGCTGAGATTCTTAGGCACAGAGATTTTTGAAGGACCGAGGTCTCAAACCCAGATTATCTGATTGACAGTCCTAGTTGTCCCTGTGGGTCTGAGGACTGATGGCCCTGCCCTCCCTCCACTTGCTGCTTTTTACTTCTCCCCACCCCAGCTCACAGATCACTTACTCAGGGGTGGGTACTTTTTGTTACTTTCTACCTAATTTTGTTTTAATTAAAAATTTTAGTGTATAAAATACTAGATCTCTTGCCCTCCTTCCACTAGCACACCTCCTGTTTTATGCTGTTCCGGCCCCCACTTAGAACTCTAGAGCTAGGGGAGGTTTCTCTGTTCTCTGATCTTGGTCTGTGTGTGCTCACACACTTCTCCATGCATTTATCTCAGCACCGCCTGCCTGGCTCCTTAGACTCAGGCTCAACATGAGATGGAGAAATGTTCTTCATCCAAGGGCCCAGGTGAGTGCCGGATGAAGAAATGCTCAATAAGTGAGCAAATGAGATAGGGTTGGCATCAACCTTAACTGAGAGTTAAAATAAATCAAGATGCATATGAAAACATTTGACCTTCAGTGGCATCCCATTTATAAATATTTTAATTCATGTTTATTTTTACTTTTTAGATTCACTTAGTTAATTAATTTTCTTTTCTTTTTTTTTCTAAGAGGTTTTTTTTGTTAATTAATTTTCTAATACAAGGTCTTATATATACCAGCCTTATTCTAACTCATGATGACCCTTAGAGTGACTTTGAACTTGTGATCATCCTGCCTCTCTGAGTAGTGCGATTACAGATGTTGCAGTTACAGATGTTAGCCACTGTGCCTGGTTTATGCTGTGGTGAGCATCAAACCCTAGAGTTTCAAACCCAGGCAAATACTCTACCAACTGAGTTATACCCTCAGCCCACTTTCTGGATTTTTTTGGAGACAGTGTCTCATACTGTAACTTACATAGCCTGTCCTGGATCTCACTGTACAACCAAGACTGGCCTCCGGTTCATACTGCCTGCTTCCCCAGCCTGCTAACTGCTGACACTATAGATGTTAGCCACCTTGCCTGCCTGTGTAGATATTTTTGAAGATTTATTTACTTTATGGGTATGTCTAGGTGTCCACATGTATGTCCGTGTATCATGCATGTGCGTGGTGCCCATGGATGTTCTGGAACTTGAGTTACTGTTGGTTGTGAGCGTCCATGTGAGGTCATTTGGAATTGAACCTAGGTTGTCCGTAAGAGCAGCAAGTACTTTTAAGTACTGATCGATCTCTCCAGCCTTCCTCCCCAAGAGTAGATGTTTTTTTTTGAAATTGTGGGTCTTTTTTCCTGGACCAGCATTTTCTCACCACCTGCACACCCCATACCAGAAACCAGAGTTTGATAAATGTAAAATTGGAGAGGAGAAGGCTCGCTTAGCTGGACTTTCTATAAACTTTGTATTTCTGTGGTGAAATTGTGGTTTGGGAATCACGTCTGCTCTCTGTAACCTTCCCTCCTGTCATTTCCAAGAGCTCAGTAGATCCAAAGGTCTCGATCATGCTGCCTCCAGCAACTCCTAAAGGGTGACCCTTTCTAACCTGTACCCAGCCAAAGTGTGCCAGCCTAATCTCCTGTTTTCTCGAGGCTCAGGAATTGTCAGGAACACTTTACAGGGTTGGATCTGTGTCAGTGATAGATGTTTTTTTTCCCTGTTGTTTCTCTTCCTCACTTTTAAATTTGGATTGAAATTATTCTCTCTAAAACAGTCATGTATAGCAATGACTGGGTCAAATCCTTGACAGTCCAGAGCCCAAGAAACACTGATTACAGAATTTTGGTGACTGAACCTAAGCACTGGGCATCCCAGTAGACTTCTGTAGTGAGCTTCATGCCAAACAATGTATAGTAGCAAGTGCTATGGATTATTTGAGAGTTGATAATGCACCTTGTGCCAGACATGAGCACACAGTAGGTCCACTCAGTAATGTTAATTCCTTCCTGTAAAAGGACTGGAGAGGTTTCCTGGATTGAATGGTCTTCACTGAGGAGTAATATCTCTGAGTTCTGCAGAGCACATTCAACTTCTGATGAAGTCTTCTGGGCTTGCAAATGAGCCCATTTACATTCAGGGTGATTTCTTATATATGCTTTTCACTTTGCTTGAGTGTATATAGGAAAGAAGTGTTCAGAATCACAGCTGGTGGGGATTGTAGAAGTCATGTGGCCCTTCCTTTATGTCACAGGCAAGGAAATTGAGGTGAGACAAATGGCTTGAATATGGTCACCCAGAGCCAGGGCCAACCTGAGGTTACTGATGTCCAGCCAATAGTCATGAAAATAAGTGCATTCAAATTAGCCACATACTATTTCCATTATTTAAATACTAAATTAATAACAGCAGATTTATTAAGGCTGATCGCAGCTATAGAGAACTACAGAAAGGAGTAGGAGACCAATAGCAAGCCTTCATCCTCTACTCAGAATACTACTGCTAACATTTCAGAAGATATATTCTAGGCCACACACACACACACACACACACACACACACACACATACATACACAAAACACACACACATACACACACATACAAACACACACACACAAACACACACCAAACACACACACACATACATACCAAACACACAAACACATACACATACACACACATACACACCAAACACACACACATACACACATACACACACAATCACACACATACATACACACACACCACACACATACACACCAAACGCACACACATACACACAAAACACACACACATACACATCACACACACAAACACATACACACACAAACACACACATTCACAAGTATACACACACATAAGCCCACTTACATTCACATGCTCACATACACATACCCGCACTCACACACACACAAACACACACATAGATACACATTCGAACACACTGAATCACACACATTTAGTCACACAGACTCACACACACACACAGACACTCATACATTCACAAACACACTGGGCTGTCCTCTGGGTCACTGACCTTTCAGATCCAGGCTGACCTTTCCCTTAGACCTACAGGTGGACACATGGCCCACCCAGAGCTCACCAGTGCTTGCTTTTAGTGAGGAATCTGAAAACAAAAAGATGTGTTTGAAGCAAGATCTGGAGGTGTTCTGTAAGGAGGGGGCCCATGTGGGTGAATGGAACTGAGTGTATTGGGAAACTCTTTGTTTTTCCCACTCATTCCCATGGGAGTAATCAGAATAACCTCAATCCTTTAAAGCAGCAAGCAGGCTATTATCAGATCTGATTCTTAGCTGAAGGCCTTTGAGCAAATTGCTTAACCTCTCTGAGGTTAGTTTCCTCATCTGTAAAGTGAGATAACACTTGAGAGAGAACAGTGAGGGTAATATTTGCTCGCTATTATTACTGTGACTATCAACAACCGAAATTACTAAATTTATAGCTAGGTCTATCAACTACTTGTTGTGTGTCAGGACTTAGGCCAAGCAGTTTATAAATGTTCCACTTCATTTCCACACCCACAAAGTGTGGAAGAAAAAGTGCCTGGCTCTATGTCCTGACAGAAGATGGACATCCAGACCCCGACATCCTTGATTCCTAGTGCCATCATTTTGCTAACTGATTGCTTTTGGAATGGAGACCTTGGCACTTTTCAGGGCCTCTTGGCTGGGATCTTCTCTTAAAAGCCTCCCAGAGGGACAGGACTATGGCTGGTGTAGAAGGAGGAAGTGGCTGTCCGGTTGTCATGGGAGAGAGTTGAGACACTGGCCAGGATCCTCTGTGTTTGAAGAATCCCCCTTTTGGCTATGCCTGGGTGTTCCCTAGGTAACAGTGGGGGACATAGCAGAGATTTATGTGCCTGCTGCACCCAGCAGCTACGTGACATGCTCTGTCCAAGAGAGACGGTGTCTGGTCCCAGGTGATTCACCAGGATGGAAGCAGACACAGGCTGGTAGTGTGGGAGGAAGGATATCCCCCACATTCTTACTTCCCAACATCAAAGGGGCCCTGAAGGGATTTCTCCAGAACACTGCCTTTTAAAAGTTCAAGGCTCCAGTTACAGATGGAGAAACTGAGACCCCATTCCTAAAGCTCCTTCTTTTTTTTTTTTCTTTCCTCCAGGAACATTGGTGGAATAGTGACTTTGTGCCAGGTAGAGAGTTAGACTGTGTGACAAATATAAACGTAAGCAAAACCCAGACCGTACCATCAACAATGCTATTGCCTAAGTGGGAAGGGAATAAGATGCGGCAGCAGGAGACTGTCGTGAAAGGTGAAGGCTCCACAATCACACCTGCCAGTGGTTTGCGTTGAATGCCTGCCACTTCACTGCAACCCCATTATTCCTTCTTCTCTCCATCTTCTCCTCTTTCACCACCCTTCCTCCTCCATATCCTTCCTGACCTCCCGTTCCTCTTCTTCCTCATTGTAGAAAAAGCTCATAGCATAAAATTACCTCCTTAATTTATAGATGGTCATGGCAATCTCGTGAACTATATATTCTAGAACTTTCCATCTGACTTGACAGAAACCCTTGTGCCTATTAAGGAATTTTTGATATGTTCTTCCCGCTGGTGAGTGGAGTTCTCTATTCTCCATTCCTGTGTCTGTGATCTTACCTGCTTTAAATGCCTCACATAAGGACATCATGTGATATTTATCATCTTTGCCATTGGTATGCTATATTTAACACAACGTCCTCGAGGTTCATACACTTTGTGTCATTGACAGGGTCTTCTTCTTCTTCTTTTAAGGATCAGTAATATTCTATTGCCTATAAACACAATCTTCTCTTTCTTCATCTATGCATGGATAAACATTTAGGTTGCTCCCACTACTTGGCTGTTGTGAAAAAGACAGTGCAAATGTCTCTCTGGGATAGTGTTTCCAACTCTTCTGGGTTGTACTCAAAGGGACGAGTGCTGGCTTTTATGATAGTTGCAATGTTTTTGAGGAACTTCCACAATGTGTTCTACAGCAGTGAAGTCTTTGTTACAATCCTACTGACAATGAAGAGGAATTCCTGTCTCCTCACATTCTTAACAATACTTGTTATATTCTGTTTTATTACCCTGCCTTGGTTTTAAATATTTGTTTATTTTTGTGTGTACACATGTATGTGTATATTAGTGGTGGTCAGAAGTTAACCTTGTTGTTTTTCAGTGTACTGCTCATGACGAGGTCTCTCACTGGATTAGAATTCACTGATTTAGCTAGGATGTCTGACCAGTGAGCCCTAAGGACTTGCCTTTCCCTACTTTCACAGTGCTGAGATTAAGTGTGTGCTACCACACCAAGATTAGAAAAAACTTATTCATTTTCATTTTATGTATATTGGTGTTTTACCTGCATGTATGTTTGTGTACCACATGTGTGCAGTGCCCACAAAGGCCAGAAGAGGGTGTTAGAACCATGGAACTGGGTTACAGATTGTTGCAAGTCATCATGTGGGTTCTGAACCTAGGTCCTCTGCAAGAGCAACAAATGTTCATAAACCCTGAGCCAGCTCACTAGTCCCAGTACCCAGGATTTTTTTTTTTTTTAAATCTAGATTTTAGAGATTGAACTCAGTTCCTCAGGCAAACATTTTATCAATTCTTCAGCCTTTAAAAAATTAATTTTTAATCATTATTGTGGCTTCACTAATGGATATGTGGTGATATCTCATGGTTTTGATCTGCATTTCCTGATGATTAGTGATAGTGAACCTCTTTTCATTGTTGGTCATATATGTATCATTTTTGAAGGAAATGTCTACCATTTTGCTCATTTTAAAATTGAGCTATCTGCCACCACACATATTCTTTAAGTATTTACTTCTGGTGCTGAGGAGAGCTGGGATGATTTTGAAATTCCCTTGAAGCTTTTTGGAAGGCTTTGTTGGGGTGGAGGGTAGTCTTCCTCAATGTAATGTAGCTGGCCATGCCATATAGTATTGAAATTACATCTTAGAAGTTTTATCAGTTTACAACGTGTTCAGAAAGACTTAGAAAAGTGTATATACCCTGCTGGGGTTCTTGTGGGTTCTCTAGCTTTCTAGGATAAGTGTATGGGGATCCCCTTGTTGAGAAGTAGGCCCCCCCCCCTGCTTTTATCCTCACAGGAACGTGACTCTGTGACTCTGGAAAGGAGGGAAGTCAGAATTAATGGGCTCTTCCTGAATAAGCAATCGGAGGTCTCCAGTCCTTGGGGGACTCTTGGGGTTACAAGCATTTTACACAGTAAATAACACTACATTTCTTTTTCTACCCAAAAATCCTATTAATATTCCCAGAGGCAAGTTTCTCTTTGGAAGTGATAAGCTTGTGTCAGCATTTCCATTACACACCTCTTGGTATTCTCAACTCAGCGCATATTCTGGTAGCTCTGTGGCAGAGACAGTACTGGCTTTGAGAGTAGGTATGACCTTTAGAGGTATCAAGTGTCTTTATGAAGACAATACGAGCTGGTTGTGGGGCCTGTCCCAGGCCTGTTCCATGGCCTCCCATGCTTGTATGTCTGAGGCCATCTATAACTCTGCTGCCTCCCACACACCAGCTTCTAGCTGGGCTCTTGGTAGGGGTATAGCAGGGAAAAGGCAGAAGAAATGAAATTCTCATTGCTTCTGTCCTCATCCTCATATTTTTCCCCCTGCTCCTCTTTCTCTTCTCTCTTCCATCTTTCTGCCTTGGGCTATTCTGGTCTAGCCACACCACTTCCATGGCTCTTGCTGAACCAGACATGTATGCAACAGTATATGTCAATGGTTTGCTATAAACCAGCATGTATTTGCTATAAAAAAGAATACAATAGTAGCCATATATAGAAAAAAATCCAGAAATAATTTTAATGAGGGGCATAAAGGACCTATACGATGAAACTTTACTGAGAGGCATAAAAGAATATCTGAGCAAATGAAAAGACACATTATGGAAGCATTGAGAAGATGTCAATGGCCTGCAATATAATTTACCCATTTACTGCAGCTCCAAAGGAAATATCAGAAGGATTTGGAAGGAATTTAGCAGAACAATTCCAAAATATTTCTGCAATAAATGCTTAAAGAGAGACCATAAAATTAGAAAGAAAGGGTTAGAGCAGAAATATCCTACTGGATTAGAATCTTGATAATGTGACTGATGTGAGACAGTAGTGCTGACAGAGGCAAGCCTGGTGGTGGAATGGATGATCTGTCTAATGCCTGGCTGTTGGTGAGATTTAGCATATGCATGCAGGTAACATCTATTTTGTTACAATGATATTGATTTCAAATATTTGAAAAGGCTAAAGTCAGAGCCCTATCTGCTTCCAACCTTGCACAAATTGTGATGTCCAGGCCCTGTGTGTTGTTCAGCCATAGAGCTTAATTCACATGTGTATGATCCTGGCTTCAATCCCTGCATACATATACATATGCATACACATATGAGCATACACATATACATATATATCGTATACACACATATACATATATATATCATATCCACACATATACATACACACATACATACATATATATCATATACACACATATACATATATATACACATCATATGCACACACAGACACATATACATAATATGCATATAAACACGCATCATATAAATTAGAGATTTAAATATGAACATATAAACCATAAAAGTAGGAAAATATGGGTAAATATTTTTAAAATTCAGAAAATCCTTTTTTTAAACCAGTGTACAAACCATGAATAATTATAAAAACAAGTGAAATATAAATAAAAACATATTGTGGCTGGAAAAAGCTTAGCAGGTAAGAGAACTGGCTGCTCTTGCAGAGGACCCAGGGACCGGGGTTCAGTTCCCAGCACTCTCATCAAGTCTGTAATTCCAGGTACAAGGCATCTGATGCCCTCTTCTGTCCTCTGTGGGCACCGCATCAAGGTAGTGCACAGACATATGTGCAAACACTCAAACATAAACACAAAGCAAATCTTAGAAATATAAATAAAAATATGAATCTCACATTTCAAAACTCCTATGCTACCAAGATAAAGCACAAAGGATATATTGAAGTACATCTTGAGCATGAGTGGCTCATAGACAACTAATATTGTGATATTAGAAAAATCCTTAGAGATCAATCATGAAAAAGTGAATAAACACCCAAACAGACATGTGAAAAACATCCATAGCTACATAAAAACCAGTAAAGTAGCAAAGTAGATGCAAATAACAAAGACGCCTGGGTTTTAAACTCACCCCGCAGAAAGAAAAGAACGAGATATGATCTGTGAAGGTAGTCAGTGGCACAAAAAATCAGTCCCATGGGGTTGCCAGAGATCTGAAAAATCTCTACTGTCTAACATGTTTTGTTTTTCTTTAAACTGTCTTCTGTATATTTAGATACAAAAACATGTATTGTTCTGTTACAATAAATTACTGTAGTCAGGACAGTCACAGCCTGTTCATGTTTGTAGCCTACAAACAATAGGCTATACTGAATAGCCCATGTGGGGTATCAGTACAGATCCTGTAGGTTTGTATTAGCCAACCTCTATGATGCTCACAGAGTAGCTAAATTGTCAGATAATGCATTTATCAGAACATATTCCCACCTGTAAATGATACCTGCTTGAGTATATCAACTGAAATCATATCTGAGAAGGTAAGGTAAGGTTCTAAGTGATTTTATGTTTTCCCATATATTAGAATTTAGTCTAAGTTGACAGTGTATAATGGTGTGGTTTGAAGGCTATTATACATCTGGGCTTGCTTAGCAACAGGAACCTGGGACCCCCAGGCAGGCTCTCAGCAAACTTCACATAGATGTCTTGTCTCTGTCTCTTGTTTTCAAAGTACAGAAAAAAAAAAAAAAAAACAACCTTACCTGGTTCATCTGTTGAGAATGATGACCACGAAATAGAAGGAGCCACCAAAATCCCACTTCATTTCCCCCCATTCTCATGGAAGGCTGTCTGTATGCAAGCCTGAGGTCTTGGATAAGCCTGCTTCAACTAGGGGTGGCCATATAGGCCAGTCAACTGTGTGGACATAGAGGACCCATTCTCCTCGCCCATCTCCTGGTGTCTGTAATAGTTTCTTTCACCTGATAGGTAGTCATAAGGGTTGGTTGTAATTTTGGTTTAGAGTCTCCATTGTGAGTGTGTGTGTGTGTGTGTGTGTGTGTGTGTATGCTAGTGTGCACAAGTATTAGAGGGCAGAGGTCATCTTGGGTGTTGATCCTCAGGAACTGTTTATTTTGTGTTTTGAGAAGGGTTTTCCCATGGTCTGGAGCTCATCAATTAGGCTTGACTGGCTGGCTGTTAAGGAAGCCCCAGGGATCCATCAGTCATTACCTTCCCAGCCTTTGGATTATAAGCATGCATCACCATGCCTGGCTTTTGATCTACAGTCTTCTTATTTGCAGGTTCTTCAGACTAGATCTGAAGGCCTTCCAAAGAGTACTGGGAGAATGTGTGATAAGAACATTTAAACGCACAGTGACTACTTTGATGACATTTGGCAATGAGAGTCTTGGTGTATGGGAACTGTGCATTTCATTCCCACCCTCATTACACGGCACGAGAAGATCTAAGATGTGTCTGGGTGGCACAGAGCAAGCACCTCACAGACTTTTACCTCTGTGTGGCTCTTGTCAGTGACAGCAAGGTCACATTTTGTCCAGAGTTAGAAATTCAGTCTTTAGATCATAGCTGCATACATAGCACCTCAAGCTGATGAAGCAAAAGGACTGAATAAGCTCATGTTAGAGACTGCCTGGTGCAGGTGAAGCAGGCCACACAGCTCACACAGTGTGGCTAGGATGTGGTTTCTCTATTTGTGGACCATGACTCTTTGATAAGGGTCATATTTTCAGACTTTTCCTTCATTGTCACCTGAAACACTGTCCACACTTCTTGGGTGCCACATCCTCCCAGATCCCCAGCCAGTAGGAGAGATTAAACCCTCTTCTAAACATTAAGAAAACTTTCAGATTCGTGTATCTCACTAGGCTGTGGGCCTGGCTCTAAGAGTCTGTCTGGTCAGGGGTGGTTGAGTCACAGGCCACTTGATCTAGCTCAGTCAAACAGTCACCCACTGGTCAGCCTTACCTGAAAAGCTGAGGGTGGAGAAGGCAGCTCTCCAAACACATGCGACAGTACCAGAGGGGTAGGAACCGGGCAGTGGCAAACCCAACATCAAAGTTCACCACATACATACTTGGCAGCAATTCTGAGGATGCTGTGATCTAAATAACTAATTTCACAGCCTATAAAATTGAGGTCCAGAAAGAGGAAGGAACTTTCTAAAGGACATAGAACACATTGAGTGAGGGCAAGGGTTCTGCAGTTTCCATTTTAGGCTCTTTGCACTGAGAATGTCCCTTTATGGCAGTGGTTCTCAATCTTCCTAATGCTGTGACCCTTTAATACAGTTCCTCATGTTGTGGTGACCTCCAACCATCACATTATTTTCATTGCTACTCCATTACTGCGATTTTTGCTAATGTTGGGCATCACAGTATAAATATCTGTGTTTTCTGATGGTCTCAGGTGACCTCTGTAAAAGGGTCAGTTGACCCTCAAATGGTTCTCCACCCACAGGTTGAGAACTGCTGCGTTAAGAGCTCATCTTTAAGATCTACAGCCCACTTCATCATCTCCTAGCCCAGGTTTAATTTTCATGAGGGGTCATGAGAGCAGGACTGTTGTGCACAGCTTTGTTGGTACAAGTCCAGGAACATTCATAGATGTCAAAATCTGTGTGAATGGCATTCACTAAAACTGTGCAAAGCGTAGCCTGTGTGGGCACCTTTAGGCACCCTGGAAGATGGATCTGTTCTTCAGTTAAGATGGGAAATGCTTGTTGTATGTACTAACACTTTTGCCTCCAGTAGGATGACAGGCGTTGCCTATCAATCACAGTGTTCTTTTCTACTAGTCCAGGCTTGGTCTCGGGATCTTTCTCATTCAGCCTTCCAGTTTCTTGCCAGTTTTTAGCTGTAGGCACATGTACTTAAACTTTACTGCCTAACTCAGCAGACTGAGTCTATCCTTAGAGTGATCCTCTCCTGACTCTCTCCACTAGTCCCTGGGACTGTATACGATAATACAACTAAAGTCCATACAAAGTGACTAGCACCTTGTAAATGACCAATGATTAGTATTTTAAAATAATAAACATCTAAAAAAAACCCCAAAACAACCCCAACATCTTTAAAGTTATCTTATTGGAAATTGCAAACATGTTTAGCCCCTAGAGTCTCTATTGTCAGTCTATTCCCTAAGTTAAAAAATAAATTAGAGAAATATACTGGGGAGTATTGTTGGCAGTTAGATGGTTATCAGTGTTTCAGCTTACTTCAAGACCACACACTTTCCCTCCTCTCTCTCTCTCTCTCACACACACACACACACACACACACACACACACACACACACACACACACAC
>CAJQZJ010032716.1:2297489-2316700 GCA_907164525.1 Lophiomys imhausi
CAGACTATATAGGACCATGGTTGACTTCCTGTTCCCTAGACACCATTAGTGATGATAAAGAACTTTAAGTCATTAAATTTTGGGGTGACTTGTTGTACAGCTACCAAGGACCAATTTAATAGATGATGTCTTAAGAACAGGAGGGTGGGGAGAAAGGATCTTGTGCCTCAAACAATCTCTGGTTAATACTGGAAGGAGTTTGGGGTTCAGACTTTGCAAGGTATAGATGTGACCAGATAGGGTTTGGGAGAGGCAGGAGTACTTAAGAACCTTCTGGGTGGGTTAAATCTTTGTGAGCTAGATGGAAGACAACTCAGAGTGCCATTAGATTTTGAGCTGACCCTCAAGATCCTAACTAGATACCCTTCCCCATGGAATATCATGCTCCTAGACCTTTTGATGCTTTAAGAATCCAGGGCATTCCCATATCTCAAAACTTCTGGAACTTCATGGCAGTCATCTACTTATCTTCTATTTCTTATTTCTCTTTGCTAGAGTTGGAGATGAACCTTCATAATCTCTTAGGTAAGTGTAATTTTGGAGTTTAAGATACAAAATCTGTGGTCATAAACAAAGATTTCATGTTTAGCAAGGTTCGTGGTGGTAAATAACACACAGTTCTCCATGATTCAGGCAGGAGATGAAATTATTGACATTCTTATCCCTGGGAAAATTAGAGAAGAAAAGGCAGCTCACACATAGAGCCAGCATGTGATTTTCATAGGCCTAGAATGAGTGTGTCTCTGAGCCCCAGAAAGAGCCACTAGAATGACTGTGATTGTGATCCTGAGCACCAGGGTGTGGCTTCTCCACTGGGATAGAACGTTCCTCTACTTCTTTTGGTCACTGGATTCTGATTCCGAGTCCAGGGAGCATATGTGCCTGATTGTTGGAACATAGGTGTTGTCCCATCTCCTGGCTCCAAAAAAGCTTGGAAATGGAGACTCCAGAGTATCAGCTTCGTGTTGTGGAGAATTTTCCCCAGATGCCAAGGAACTTCAAGTACTGGGCAGACTTCACATACTCACTTCTGGGTTGTTCTGGACTTGTGATTATGGGTACATTTGTATACTGATGTGCATTTGTGAGGTGAAATGGAAATCAGGCCTTGAGTTTGAGAACTCCAGGGGAAGTGCAAGAAGGAAAGCTGCACTTAGAAGCTATGGGTGTGGTGCTAAGCTGACTGTTTATTCTCAGTGTCTCTCTTGCCTTCCATGTCTTGTGCTTCATTGAGTCCTGGATTACTATAGACCACAGATGCCAGAAAGCTGAAGGCTGCAAGAAGAGGGGAGGCCCTCTTTCTGTGCTGGTGTTCCCTGTGTGGGCTCTGGGAGTGACCGACTGATAATTTCAGTGTTGTCCACAGGGATTTGGTGCTGGTCTGAGAAGCCATCTTTGTTGGGCTTGTTCTGACTTCCTTGCTCCATCTCCCCTTCTGACATCACAAGCTGTGCTCTGGGCCTGGATGGCGGCATGCTCTTACATTTATTCCAGCTCTGAGAGGGGTGGCTGCATTCCGGGAACCATGGCCTCTGGTTCTTTTATGTACTCATGTTCAAGACTTTGCAACCAGCTACTTGGAACAAATCTTCCCTCTACCTGAAATTCCTCATATGGTTCCAGTTTCCTGAACTGGGATATATATATATATATCCCAATTTGGTTAAAAACAATATCTATCTGTAGCATAGTTCTCAATAGAAAAAAATTGTAATGTCTAGAACGCTCTGTTTTGTCTTCCCCCTTCTGTCGGATGAACTCACATACACCATATAAAAACAATTTTGGCATTCGTTCTCCTATGAAAATTTCTCTGGTATGACTCCCAACCTAAAGGGTCAAAAGCAGTGTCACACACTCACATTGGGAGGTGACAAGAGTGCTTGTTTACAATAAGAGTTCTGAAGACTACAAATATATGTGTTAAAGAAGACACATTTAATAGCATTTCATCTATCTATCTATCTATCTATCTATCTATCTATCTATCTATCTATCCATTCATCTATCTCCTACTTACCTATGTATCTACCTACCTATCTGTGTGTATGTATGTGGGGACACATGTCACAGTCATGTGTGGGAGGTCAGAGAACAATTTGTAGGAATCAGTGCTCTTTTTCTACTCTGTGTACTTTACAGATTGAATTCAGGCAATCAGTCTCAGTGGCAAAGCATCTTTACCCTCTGAGCCATCTTGTCAGCTCTCTGGTAGCTTTTCTTAGGCAAGTATACTGATTTTGAAATCTGAGATTCTAGCTGAGCCTTGGGTAGAATCTAGTCACGTAATCTTGGGCAAATAAGTTGACCCCTCTAGGGTTTAAGAATTAGTGTGTTTCACTAGGATGGTGATTTCCAAACATTAAAAACTTGTCAAGTGGAATGATCTGAATGTTCAGTTTGGGAAACAGAAATGAATGTGCTGGCTAATGTGAGGAGTGGACACTGAAGACTTAGCTCCACTGCTCCCTAACTGCCAAGCACTTGCTGGCGCCTCTGCCAAACCTCAAGGGCTCTCAGGAGGATGGCCATAACTATGCTAGATAGCTTTTTCTAAACTTCTCAGTTATACACAGTGCAGGTCAAAGCCACTGAATATGCCACCATACATTGCTCAAATGACAGCTGGGACATGGCCTTCTATCTGCCAGTAGATTTATAAATCTGCATGCAAGCCTTCCTCAGAACCATTGTAAAGATGACACACGTATTTTGTTCCCTAGGTACCATACCAACTCAGTGAGTTGAGTAAATGAAAATCTAGAGGATATCTGAATAAGACAGGCCAAATCTTTTCACCATGAGCTTGAGAAAGTCATCAGAATATCTTTGAACACTTGGCTTGGTTTTCTTGTTAGCAACATGATCTCTTGAAATGAGCCATGCCTGTGTTGGTTCATCAGAGGACTGATCTGCTCCATTGAGTGGTGGTGGGTGTTCATCATTATCTCAGCTTGACACAATGGGGAATTATCTTTGCAGGCAGCCGCAGAGGAGACATTTTATGCTTTTGGGTAATTTTATGTACTGAATTGTGTTTTCATTATGGAGAGAAGAAACATAGGCCACGAGGCAAATTAGAGACAGAATCTTGTCTAATGAGGCCGAGACTTGTGCTGAGTTGCTAATAAGGAGAACCTTGACCAGGAGAACTGTTACATGTTTTCCAGTCCATTAAATTTACCATCATCATCATTATTATCACCATCATCACCAGCTCTACATCATGACTACTACCATTGTCTTCCTCATCATTCAGTTAATATTGTTATCTTTGAAGACCCTGCACATCACTGTGTCAAATAATATGCTTATCATAGCTAATATTCACCATCTTACTATCCTTACAATTGTTATTCCTTTTTGTAGTTTCACTTTCTTTTTGTTTTGTTTATTTATTACTTCAAGTTACATCTCCATCACAGTCCCCTCTCTCTACTCCTCCCAGTCCCACCTTCCCACCTTCTCCCCCTTCTCCCACCTATCCTACTCTTCCAGAGTGGGTTGCCCCTACATATCAGCCCCCCTCAGTTCAACAGTCATATGAGTGTTAAGAGCTTAATTTTGGTGCATTGGTTGTAGTGTAGTTATTCTAGGCCCCCAGTGTATGAGGAGGCTCTTGGCCTTCATATGGCTGCTGAACTGGGGCGGGGGACTGATATGTAGGGACACTCCACTCCAGAGGAGTGGGATAGAAGGGATAGGGGGTAGATTGTGGGAGGGCGGGACTGGGAGGGGTAGAAAGAGGGCACTGTGATGGAGATGTAACCTGAAGTAATAAATAAACTAAAAAAAAGAGACAAAAAAAAAAGAGAGCTTCATTTTGTACTGGGAGACTATATGGCAACTCTATTAGGGCAAAGTGTCCCACTAACAGGTATCAAGGTCTATGCTCCTGTTCCTTTTGGTGTGCTGGTTATAAGATAGTTACCCCATATACTACATGGCTAAAATACAATTATAAGTAAATATATGCCATGTGCATCTTTCTGCATCTGGGTTAGCTCACTCAGGATGAGCTTTTCTAGTTCCATCCATTTGGCTGCAAATGGCATGATCTCATTGTTTCTGATAGCTGAGTAATATTCTATTGTGTACATGTACCACAGTTTTTAAATCCATTCTTCAGTTGAGGGACATCTGGGTTGTTTTCCAGTTTCTACCTATTACAAATAAAGCTTCTATGAACATAGATGAGGAGACTTCCTTGTGGATTGGTGAGGAATTGTTTGGATGTATACCCAGGAGTGGTATGGCTGAGTCTTGAGGTAGAGCTATTACAAGTTTTCTAAGATATTGCCAGACTGATTTCCATAGTGGTTTTACAAGTTTGCACTCTCACCAGCAATGGAGGAGGGTTCCCCTTTCTGCACAACCTTGCCAGCATGTGCTGGCATTTGAATTTTTGATCTTAGCCATTCTGACAAGTGTGAAATGGAATCTCAAGTGGTCTTGAGTTGAATTTCTCTGATGGTTAAGGATGTTGAGCATTTCTTCAAGTGTCTCTCAACCATTAGAGATTCCTCCTTTGTAAATTCTTGGTTTAGCTCTATTCCCCATTTTTTTGATTGGATTATTTGGTTTCTTGGTGTTTAAGTTCTTGAGTTCTTTATAAATTATGGATATTAGCCTACTGTTGGACATGGGGTCGGTAAAGATCTATTCCCAGTCTGTAGGCTGCTGTTTTGTTCTAGTGACAGTGTCCTTTGCCTTACAGAAGATTTCCAGTTTCATGAGGTCCCATTTATTGATTGTTGGTCTTAGAGCCTGAGCTATTGCTGTTCTGTTCAGGAAGTTGTCACTTGTGACAATGAATTCAAAACTTTCCCCCACTTTCTCTTCTATTAGATTTAGTGTGTCAGGCCTTATGTTCAAGTCTTTGATCCACTTGGATTTAAGTTTTGTGCAAGGTGATAAGTATGGGTCACTTTGCATTCTTTTACATGTTGATATCCAGTTAGATCAGCACTATTTATTGAAGATTCTGTCCTTTTTTCCACTCTACAGTTTTGGCTTCTCTTTTGAGACAGGGCCTCATGTAGATGAAGCTGGCCTCAAGCTAGTTATATAGCTGGGAATGACCTTAAATTTTTGATCTTTCTGTCTTCGCCTCCTGAATGCAGGGATTACAATATGCACCACCACACTGGTTCATGCAGGAGGGCTTCATTCATACTAGAGAAGCATTCCATCAGCTAAACTCTAACCCCAGACCCCTGCCTCTTACAGAGAAAAAAGGAGGATTAGAGAAGTTCCTCTCTCTCTCTCTGTGTGTGTGCATTTCAGGGGCAAGGACATGCTCAGATATCATTTTAAGGAATGACATCCACCTCACATGAGACAAAGTCCCTCACTGGTCTGGAGCTTACCACTTAGGATAGACTTTTGGCCCTAGAACCCATGTAAAGATCCCACCATGGTAGCACACAGCTTCTAATCTCAGTGTTGGGGAGGCTGACACAGACAGATCTGGGGTTCTAGGGAACAGAACTCAAGTCCTCATGCTTTCAGAATGGAGTCTCTTGGTCCCTCTTACTCACTGTTTTGCATTTAACATCTAGCAAGTAGCTGAACTGGAAGCAGACATGGGAGTTAAGCCATGTGTCAATTATAAACTCCCCCTGCTTTCCTCCCATCAAGAACGCCACAATGCAAGGTTAGTGCCCTCATGCTTTTATCATATTAGCATGGTGATAGTGCCAATATCAGTCTGTCCCCTCCCTCAGGATAAACCCAATGCCTGTGAGATTTCCAGGGTGGAGCTCCTTGAAACTAAGCCTCTATTTGCCTTCTACTCTTGATATGGTTGGGCTGTCTATTGGCCAGCTCAGGAGACCCACTGAATCGAGACAAAGCCAATTAGCATGGGAAACCTGCCAGCTCCTCTCCCAGGCCCCAGCAGACAGTCTGACTTTCTTGCTGCTGAGAACTTCCCATAGGCAGTGTGCTCAACCCTCCAGGGGACTCTCCAGAAAGAGTGACATGTCTGTCCACTAGCCTCAAAAAGTGAATGAATAGCTGTAGAGGCAGAAATAGAAAAGATGGGGGAAGAGAGATGAGCACAGAGAACAAGGGGGCAGGGCAGTGACTGAAGAGCTGCCAAACCTGTTAAGGCTGGCTCTTGGCCTCATGAGGAGGGATGCTAAGGCTGCGGTTTAGGGACTGTCAAACTCAGATGACTGCCATCAGGAGCATTAAAGGCACAGACCAGCCTGGTTTCAATCCTCAGGTGGAACAGCGCTTATAGTGCGTTTTCTGGAGCAAGCCCCCCCCCCCCCCCCTTTTGGCTGTAGAGCACGGAGGCTAAGAGTGGCGATGCTAGGGTCATGCATGCTAATTCAGTTTTGAACCTCATTTCCACAGTTCACCGCTGCTTGAGAGCAAACTATCTAATCTCTTTAAGCTTCATGTGCCCATCTCCACCAGTATAGAAGACATAAGGGTATGTTCAGGGTAGTATGGTTATAGATGTGTCCCATATAGGATGGGGATAGTATATGCTGCCAATCTCACATGGCTGTAACAAGGGTTAAGGAAGGATGTCTGCAGAATACCAAGTGCAGTGACTGGTGCACAGGATCATCTAATTTAGGAACGTTTTGGCTGCTGTCAATCCTTCTATTCAACGTGGCTTCAAAACGCACATGTGGTGACTTTGTGCGAGCAGAAGTTGAAGAAGCAATTTCTAGAGTTGGTTAAGTTAGTGTCTCAGTGATGCTCTTGAGGTCCTGGGTCTAGGCTGGGGAGATGACTTAGGAGTTAAGAACTAGTAAGTACCCAAGTTCAAATCCCAGGACCTATGTAAATCTGAATGCAATGGGGCCATTGCACATGCAATCCTAGTATTTCTACAGCAGATGGAAGGCAAGACAGGAGATCTCTGGATGCTTTCAGATCAGCTAGACTGTTGTACACAGTGACAAACAACTTCAAGTAAGATGGAAGGTGAGGATGAACACTGGAGGCTGGCCTTTGAATGCCACATGTGTGCTGAGGTCCATGCATTCCTCTCCCCCCCCTTGCATGTACAGACGCACAGAAACATGCACACACACACACACGTACATAGGTAAACATGCACACAAGTACACACACACATATTCCCACCCTCCCCCATGCATATGCACACATATGCACACACACACACACACACACACACAAGAGCACATGTGCAGATACACATGCACATGTATAGGCATCACACACACACACAAACACACACACACACACACACACACATACACACACACACACACACACACACAGCCCAGGCATCTCTCTGTTTCTATTTTATAATCCTGAGCCACAGCAGCCCAACCTTAGGTGGCAGCAGGATACTCACACGAGTCCTGGGGCTGGCTTTTAGACACATCAGTATGAAGAGAAAAGGTGAGATGTTTCCCTTAGGGCTCTATTTGGAATAAAGAACTAGTTCATAGAACTCAGGATCCCAACCACAAATACTTTCTTGTGTTTCATTAGCCAGAGCTGGGTCATGTGCTGATTCTAACCTATCACTGGAAGGAACATTTGAGCAATGGCATTCATCCTGGAATTAGAGGCTGCTATCACTTCTCCAGTGGCTGTGTGGAGAGAGGTTGGAGGCCTTAACAAAACCAATGTGCTTTTAGGAAATTGATTAGGATATGGCTTCTGGCTAGACACATGATAGAAATCTTTACAATCAATGAAAGAAAACAAAAAAATCAAAATGATTGAAGGTGTCTCTGAAGAGCGTATTTTATATTTATAAAGACTTTTTCGTTGCTGTGGTTGGGCTAACTCAGGAGCTAGAGTGACGGATACACTACTGTCTGGATAAAAACAGAACGGTGGAACTGACATAGACTTCGCCTCCCTGTTTTCATAACATATCCCCTGTATGTTGCCACACTTTCCCGAGGAGTTGATGCTTGCAATTATTTGCCAAGTTGGAAAACATGCACTTTCAATTTCACTTGCACCACACTTAATCAATTAAAGTAGGAGAGAAGAGATTTCTTTAAAATTGAGTCTTCCTATACAGCTTCGAGGAAGCGGTTTAAACTTAATCCAGTGTTGCCCACCTGCAGTCCTAGCTACTCAGGACACTAAAGCAGGAGCATGGGGAGTTTGAAGTCAGCTTGGCAGCACTGAGATATCGTCTCCCCCTCTCAGTAACAGAAAAGGCTTCTTTTAAAAGCAAGTACCATCCCTCCAGCCCGGAGAGATGGCTCAGCGGTTAAGAGCACTGGCTGCTCTTCCAGAGGTCATGAGTTCAATTCCCAGCAACCACATGGTGGCTCACAACCATCCACAATGAAATCTGGTGCCCTCTTCTGGCCTGCAGATATACCGGCAGACAGAACACTGTATACATAATAAATAAATCTTAAAAAAAAAAAATAAAAAAACAAAAGCAAGTACCAGATAAACATCTGTTGCAGGCGGTGGCCATCTTGACAAATGCATCAAATGTAACCTCTGAAGAGGTTTAGTTCTTAACATCTCCCTAATACTGCCATTATTTATTCTTTCTAGGGTCTTATTCTACCCTTATTATCTCACAGCTTGTGTAGAAGACTTCCACGAAATAGAAATGACATGCTTTTGGCAAGTAAGTGCCTGAATGTTTAGCACTTCTGTTGTCACTTTATCGTGTACTCCCACATTGCTCAACACCCATTGTATTTTTATTCACATTTTACTTTGCAAATGGAAGAGATTTTATGTGTGCATTGTATAGTTAATGCACACAGATATTTTTATGATGCGTCAGAGGATAACAAGGTTTTATGACTAACCCAGTCTTCCTGTGTGTCAGGTTTGTTATCAATTGTGAGATGCTTTCCTCCTCCTCTGAACAAGAAATGCAGATTTTAGGCAGGCACTAGAAGATTGTCTTACACACTGGTATTGCCTAGAGGAGATCCTCTGGTTGCTGTTTTTGCTGACATTACTGGCTTCTGTCTGGGGAGGAATATGAGAGGAATTTATTCAATCCTCAACTTTAGACTTTGATGCCATTGCAGCCATGAGTATGCAGAGAAGTTGCTCTTGTATTGATAAGGAGAGTCAAAGCAATGTGTGGCAGCATCATGATTTTATTGACATCACCACTGATCTTTCAGGTTGGAGTAAAACCTCATAGCATCAAAGAGATTCCAGTTTATTCCACAATGTGTTTGTTTTCACTTGTTTCTGTTTAAACTAAGTGAACCCAACATAACGTCCTGCTTATTTTAAATATTGGTTGTCTATTTCTAGACTATAAACCATACTGCTCCAGGAAACTACTATCTGCATTTCTCATCCCGTTTTAAAAATTGTTAATAATAAAAACAATTGCTAAGAATTCTTAAAGTGTGCATGAATGTACGTCTTCTGTTTGTGGAGGTGTGCAAATGAGGTGGTGTCTGAGAGGCCAGAAAAGAAAGTCAGATCTCTTAGAGCTAGAGTTACAGGTGAACCCTCTTCACTCAAGTCCCAGGCATTTGAAAATTTATAAAATCATCCCTTTCTTTGAAAGTCTGTGTGGTTTACCAACACATAAATAAGACCAGCAAGGTGGCTCAGTGGAAAAAGATGGCAATCACAGTTGGGTCTCTGGAATGCAAGTTAGAGGTAGAAGCAGAGAACGGAAGATTTAATGGATTTAAAAATTTTCATAAATTTGTGTTATAACCAATTTCTTCTTTCTCAGTGTATTATTATTGCATTTCAGCTAGATTCTGAGGTATGAGCTGTGTTCTTTTTTATAATACCCATTTATTCTAAATGCAGTTGACTTCCTTTCCTAATGGGAAAGTTAAATGAATATATCTCAGTTAATTTCTTATGTTAAGGTTTTCTGAGTTCAGATTGCTCTTTGTTCTAATCTGACATGGTGACTGTGTATGAAGAGAAGATAATACAACTTGTCAGTTTGTATTAGGAATCAAAAAACTTTGTCTGTAAGGCCCCGACTTATGTGTTGCAACTGGGAGTCTGATCCTGGAGTGCAACAGCACCTATGACTATAAACTGTGCCCTAGTAAGTAGTTACAGTTTATAGATAATGGTCAGATTTGGACTCCAGTAAATAGTTTGACAACCTCTCGCCTACTTACTGTATAGTTTTAGTTTCATCCAGAGGATCTTTGGTAGATTTAGAAACAAAAGTTACACTAAGAACATCTTTCCTTGAACCCATTTCCTGAATCCTCTACATGATCAAGTACACACTTGCTTTCATCAGTGGGAGAAATATTTAAGCTTTTTGATACCTGGCCCTTTAAGAGGTTGTATTTTTAAACCACTTTTACAGTTAGATATTTTAGCACATTGAAAAATGGCCATCAGCAGTGATTAAATCATTCTGTTGATCATTCATTCTTAATCTTCAATGCCCATTCCATAGTACTGATAACAGTTAACTATTCATTTACATACAGTAGTCCATAACCTTCCTATGTTTACATAATGTATGTGGAATTTGTAGATGTTTGATCTGTTTATTAATGTTTTTAAACTTTCTATTTAATACATTGTGGAGATATTTCCAAAACAGTAAATGTAACGTACAGACTTTGTATTAGATAGAAATTATGCATGATAATGTATTGAGCTATTTCTTTATTTTGAATAATGTTCTTTAAGTTTATAAAAATGTGATTTACTCTTAAATGTGATGTTATTGTAGATGATTATAAAATACGATATGCTTGTGTTTCTGCTTATATGACAGTTTTCTAGGTATAGTAACATTAATTTGTCATTTGTGGATGCCTTTGGTTTCCATCAATATTGTGAAATTGTCCTTAAATGACTCTTGCTCTAACCTAGGGCAGTGGTAGAATGACAGTCCTAATTTCCATAAAGTTGTGTTTGCTAGTTTTTTGACAGTCTTTTAAACTAGTTAATCTAATAGGTTAAATATTATTTTTTAAAAAGTAAGCCTAATTTAAATGTTACATGACCACGGTTTTATAAAATTAAACAGTTCTTTGGGTTATTGAAGATGGGAGGGTTACTTATACTCCTTCAAGAACTGTCCATATTTTTACAACTAGAAATAACCAAGTGTTTCCAAATTTGGCACTACTCCTGAAGTATGCATTCTGATGATGGCTTTCTCTTTCACTTTTGATATGCCTTTAGAGCCATGTAGATAATCTCAAATGCTCTTCATTCAGGCTGACTTGCTTTCTGCATTCCTTGCTGCCATTTCTTTCTCCTTTCCTTCCCTTTCCTCTCCTCTTATTTCTGTTTACACATGGCACTTTGTTTACTGCATCAAGCTTGTGCATGACCCTTTAAACCTAGTTTAAAATGTAAGAATATCAGAGGCATCATCACTAGTTTAAAATCATGCCATACACATTGAGTATATTTACCTCTCACTAATTGTTTTAGTCTGTTTTGTACATCCATTCTTTCCTTTCAGGAGATCAACAGTATTTTCAGAAGCCATGTCTCTTTCATATTAGTTAATAAGAATCAGTTCTCTGGTCTATCTTTGTCTTTGATGGCTTTGGTGTTCTTGAATAGTAACATTCTTCAGGATTTGAGATTCTTCAGCTTCTGATTCTTTTTCTTTGTGAAAGGATTTAGGACATGTTTGTGCGATAGAAATATTTCAGATTAAATAAGTATTGTCTTTAATAAAAATTGCTTATGTTATGTTTACTATTATATATATATTGACACAAGCTCTCACAGTCTATCCCAAACTGGTACAATACTTGCTTTGTTGTTCAGGCTGACCTCAAACTTAAGGCATTCCTCCTTTCTCAGCCTCCCTAGTGCTGGAATACAGGTACCTGGGATTATAGTCTTAGCTACTATTTTATTATTACTGTTATTATAGTCAGTTTCTGCATTGGACTGTGTCAGTTTCATTTTATATTGCTTTGATAAAAACATTCTGAAAAATATTCACTTAGTGAGAACAAGTTTATTTGGCTTGTACTTTCGGGTTATAGTCCATCATAGGAGGGAAAATCACAACAGCAGGAGATTGACAGAACTGGTCACATGGCATCTGTAATCAGAAACAGGACGGTGAACAGTGCTCACTGGCTTTCTCTACTCATCTGCAGTGCAAGATCCCGCCTAAGGAATGGTGCCACCCACAATGGGCATGCTTTTCCACCTTTGTTAGAGCAATAATGATAATCCCTCTTTAATATGCTTATAAGACTCATCACCCAGATGATTGTAGATTTCATCAAACACTAACCATCACAGATGGCTTGCTTTTCTGTCTCTTTTCACTTTCAAAAGTCTGTGATTCGGATCTTACTCAGAGTTCTCAGTGTGGGCTGGGCTAATTTTGGTCCCTGCCTCTTCTTAAGAGAAAAGACTCAAAATGTACCAGGTTTGCTTCCAAGTTTCTTATCCCCTTAGAAATACCTCATGTGGAATAGCCAAGTACTCAAGAAACAGCCAAAGGAAATTAACTTTAAGATTTCAACATCTGTCACTCACACCAGTGTCTTGTGTAACTGAGTTGATGATACAATTGGCTATGCGACAAACTATCTTTTCCCACCTTGGCCTGCAAATCTGTCCTCCACCTAAGATGGCAAGCCTACCTCCAAATAGTTCTGGTTGCAAGAGTATGTATTTGAACATTTGTAGCTCATCAAACTAGCTCCTCTGTGTTCTATGGACACAGATTGTACGGTTAACACATTTTTTTTCTTTTTTAAAATTGCTTTTTATATTTTTAAGAAGGACCAATGTAGATGGCTTGATGAAAAACAATTCCTGTTTTTGGATAAAAACTCCTAAACATAATACCATGTCATTTGAAGGTTGGATAAATGCTCCTCAGTTGCATGGGGCAACCGATTTCTTTTTGCTACCCTACCCTGAGATAAAACTTAGATCCACACTGATAATTGAATTGATTTTTTTCTTTTTAATTTATCATTGACTTTCAGCCACAGAGAAAGCTGTTTGGTGAGCAGATGGGTGGGGGCCACTTCTGTCTGCTGCAGCCAGCTCAGGCAACTACAAAGAACCCCATCATCTGCTGTTCAACTGGCCTGAGGCACTCAGAAAGGGTGCTTGGCTTTGAGGGTAGATGTGAGTGTATTGCCTCATAGTTTAGATAACATTTTCCCTCATAGGGTCAGGTCAGATCCTGCACTCTGATGTCATAAACTTCCAGGCAAGTGGCAGAAATTCGGCACCAAGGGAGTACCCTCTAGATTCAGCCAGGAGTCTTGGGAATCTACTGGAGTGAATTATAAGTCATTGACTAAGATGTTCATTACCCTCTTTTTGGAAATAAATTCCATTTGCTTCATCAGGGAATCATGGACTTTTAAAACAAGGAGTGACTGTGGAGGTTATGTATTCGAATACTTTTGCAGCCAAGTCCACTGAATGTGTTTAATTTGCGTCCCACTGCAAGGACTTTGAAACAGAGGTTCTGTTTGCATGAAGTCCCCATGGGCCTTCTAGGAGAATTGGTAAGGGAATATATTGAAGCTGACTGTTTGCTCTAGCTCAAATTCTTCAACCATGATAGGGGTAAGGATTGCCAAATTGGGTCCAGTCCTTGAATGACATATCAGAGAAGTGATAATTTTATAGGCCATACTTTGTGCATCTTGACTTCTATTCCAACCCCAAAGGCATCCCTCTAAAGTTCCTAGAAAAAGAAGTTGTGGTAAGAAATTGTGCATGTGAGTTAAATATAAGAATCCTGACACCACCTGGCAAGACCCTGATAATACAATGAAAAGTTGTTTGGGGCGCTGATAGGAGTTGGCTCTTGTGATGCTGGAAGTGGGGGTGTGAGAAGACACAGGTGGGACTGGGAGTCATAGAAGGGTTTGGTGGTCATGACATCCAAGATATGGCTCAAGAGTGACAGTAAACAAGGTGGCCCAAAGAACCTAAATGGGGTGGGGAGATCCAAGATGGCGGCAGCCCGCTCGGACGTATTTTGATCTCGGGGGAAACAGTCAAAGGGCGGTGGGTGGTGCAGAACGCTGTACAAACAGGTCTGGGGGTCTCGAACTCCCTGGGCCTCACCCAACTACCCAGGGAACACTGGGAGTCCCTGGGCAGGATGCTCCCTCCCACTTTCGGACACGCACGGAAGCCTCTGAATCCGGGAATCAGGATCCCCCCTCCCCCACCAGGAGAGACATGCTGGGTAAGTTCCAATCTAATACCCAGCCGGCAGACGCAGACCCCACACAGAGATAATCTCCAGCCTGCTGGGCACCCCCAGGTCTCGCACACGATCCGGCTATCTGGTGAAAGGTTACGACCCCTGGAAGTGCACTCAGCTCGGTTGCAGAGTGCCATCAGACTGCAGATTGCAACCCACTGCAGTATACAGGGAACTTAGTCAAGCGTGACATCACTTGCTAGTCTCCAGACCCAGGCTGTGGGAACGGCAAGGCTATTGGGGGTGAAAACAGATTTACCCACCACAGAAGCCAACCCTGGGAAAACTGTGAGGTATTTGTAAGTGCTGTATATTGGACTTATTTACAAGTACTGGCCGGGGGGATCCAAGATGGCAGCGGCCCGCACAGACACATTTTGAATGTGGGGAAAAGAGCCATAAAAAGCACAGAGTTATTGGACATTGTGCAAAAACCAGAGGGACTAGACCCACCGGGAACACACCCAGCTCCCAAGGGACTGTTAAATGTCCGAGGGCAAGGCTCTCCCCCCATCTCTCCCAGACACAGAAGCCGCTAAATCCAGGACTCGGGAACTCCCATCTGGAGAGGCACTGGGTAAGATCGACTCTAATACATAGCAGGCAGAATCAGATCCCACATGGGGATCACTCACCAGCCTATCAGGCTCCCCACACCTCAGATGGACCTTATAGCTATTTAGGAAACTGGACGCTAGTTGAAGTCTTAGCAAGGCAGAAGCAGGGCGCACTGCAGGAGGTCCGCAGCTGCATGCGCCTGCAGCTAAGGAGCTGGGCAGAAGACCAAATGGGGCAGGCAGAGGCGTGCACCCACAGCTAAGGAGCCAGGCAGAAGACCGCACAGTGAAGTGGCAGGGCTGGATGTGCACAGAGGCACACAGAGGCAGAGCTAGCAATGGAGATGCACAAAGGCTGAGGGCTCCAAAACGTGGAGGCCAGAAGCCCGGGGACCATAGCTGTATTCTGAAAAACCCAGACATAATAGGTGTGGAGCCGGGCCTTCTCAGTCTCCTTGGGGACAACCAGAGTCCACAGAATTGATGCCTGGGCAAACAGGTCCATACCATCAGAACCACTACAGGCTGATCACTCAGAGTGCAACATAGAGAAGTCTGACTGGGGAACAGTGAAACAATCCTGGGCCGTTCCTCATTACCTGGGAATAGGCTGCACCAGCTAACAGTGCTTCAGGCTACTAGAAACACAGTGACCCTGAGATCCCCCTGTAAGCAATGACAGAGAGCCAAGCAATTCAACTGCAATACCAAAGCATCCCCTGTGGATCTAAGCCCAGAAGACAATGAGAGCAGACAGCTAAAAACATCCATATGGCCAAAGATCCAAGAAAAAACAGAAATCAAGGAAATATGACTCCAACAACGCAGAACTATCCTAGCTCATCCAATTAGGATGACCTCACAACAGCAGAAACACATGAAAACGATGACAATTCTACACTATGGAAAGTGATAGAGTCCCTTCAAGAAGAACTTAAATCTATGAAGGAATTCAAAGAAGCCACAATTTTACAAGTCAAAACAATGAATAACACCATTAAAGAGCTCCAAGCCAAGGTGACTGAGCTTGAACAGGAAAAGTACAGAGCAATTAAAGATTTCCAGGCAAAAACAAACAAACTGGAGAAGGAAATATACACAACAAACAATACCATCCAAGACATGAAAATAGAAATGGAAACAATAAAGAAAACACAGTCAGAGTTAAAAGAGGAAATGGAGAATCAAGGGAAGAGAACAGGAACTATGGATGTGAATATCAAAAATAGGATGCAAGAGATGGAAGACAGGATCTCAGGCATGGAAGATTCGATGGAAGAAATCAGTACAATATCCAAAGAAAATGAGAAAGCTAAAAAATCTCTCACCCACAACATCCAAGAAATTAAGGACTCAATGAAAAGATGGAACCTAAGAATTATAGGCATAGAGGAAAGAGAAGACTCCCGACTCCAAGGTCCAGGAAATAACTTCAACAAAATCATAGAAGAAAACTTCCCACACCTGAAAAAAGAGATGCCAATAAAAATCCAAGAGGCTTACAGAACACCAAACAGATTAGATCAGAAAAGAAACTCCTCTCACCACATAATAATTGAAACACCACATGTACAGAACAAAGAAAGAATATTAAAAGCTGTAAGAGAAAAAGGTCAAGTCACATACAATGGCAGACCCATCAGAATTATACCTGACTTCTTCTCAGAAACATTAAAAGCTAAAAGGGCTTGGACAGATATCCTACAAGTCCTGAGAGAACAGGTGCTCAGCCAGACTACTATACCCAGCAAAACTCTCTATCAACATAGATGGAGAAAACAAGATATTCCATGACAAAATCAAATTTAAACAATATTTACCCACAAACCCAGCCCTACAGAAAATCCTAGAAGGAAAATTCCAACCCAGAGAAGAAAACTACACCCAAGAAAACAGAGGGAGCCGGGCGTAGTGGTGCACGCCTTTAATCCCAGCACTCGGGAGGCAGAGGCAGGCAGATCTCTGTGAGTTCGAGGCCAGCCTGGTCTACAAAGCGAGTCCAGGACAGCCAGGGCTACACAGAGAAACTCTGTCTCAAAAAACCAAAAAAAAAAAAAAAAAAAGAAAAGAAAAGAAAACAGAGGAAATAGAAAACCCCACAGCAACTAAACCAAAAGAGGCACAGGACGATCACCTATACCAAACTAATGGGAAATGACAACCCCAGGTCACTAATATCCATCAACATCAATGGACTCAACTCCCCAATAAAAAGACACAGGCTTACAGATTGGATCCGTAAGCAAGACCTGTCTTTTTGCTGCATACAAGAAACACATCTCACTATCAAAGCTAGACACTACCTCAGAGTAAAGTGCTGGGAAAAGGTTTTCCAATCAAATGGACCCAGGAAGCAAGCTGGAGTAGCCATCCTAATATCAAACAAAATAGACTTCCAACTGAAGTTAATGAAAAAAGACAGAGAAGGGCATTATATACATATTAAAGGGAATATTCATCAAGAGGACATCTCAATATTGAACATCTATGCCCCAAATACGAAGGCACCTACATTGTAAAAAAAATGCTTCTAAAACTTAAATTGCACGTCAATCACAACACATTAGTAGTGGGAGACTTCAACACCCCACTCACAACAATGGACAGATCATCAAGACTGAGGCCAAACAGAGAAATAATGAGTCTAACAGAGATCATGAACTAAATGGACCTAACAGATATCTACAGAACGTTTCATCCAAACACAAAGGAATACACCTTCTTCTCAGCACCTCACGGAACCTTTTCCAAAATCGACCACATAGTCGGACACAAAGATAGTCTCAACAGATACAAGAAAATTGAAATAACACCTTGTATCTTATCAGACCACCATGGGATAAAGCTGGTCTTCAACAGCAAAAGAATCAACAGAAAGCCTACACACACATGGAAATTGAACAATTCCTTACTGGATGACTACTGGGTCAGGGAAGAAATAAAGAAGGAAATCAAAGACTTCTTAAAATCCAACGACAATGAAGGCACAACATACCCAAACCTAGGGGATACAATGAAAGCTGTGCTTCGAGGAAAGTTCATAGCACTAAGGGCCTTCAAAAAGAAAATTGTGACAGCTCATATTAGTGAATTAACAGCTAAACTGGGTGAATTGAAAAAAAGAGAAGCAAACACTCCCAAGAGGAGCAGAAAGCAGGAAATCATCAAACTTAGGGCTGAAATCAACAACTTAGAAACAAAAAGAACTATACAAAGAATCAATGAAACCAAGAGTTGGTTCTTTGAGAAAATCAACAAAATAGACAGACCCGTAGCCAAAATAACTAAAAGGCAAAGGGAAAGAACCCAAATCAACAAAATCAGAAATGAAAAGGGAGAAATAACAACAGACATTGAGAAGATCCAGAGAATATTTGGGCCCTACTTTAAAAATCTATATCCACCAAATTTGAAAATCTAAGCGAAATGGACAATTTCCTCGATAGATTTCACCTACCAAAACTAAATCAAGATCAGATTAACAGATTAAACAATCCAATAACCCCTAAAGAAATAGAAACAGTCATAAAAAGTCTCCCAACCAAAAAAAGCCCAGGGCCAGATGGCTTTAGCACAGAATTCTACCGGACCTTCAAAGAGGAGCTAACACCAATACTCTTCAAATTCTTCAACCAAATAGAATCAGAAAGAACACTTCCAAACTCATTCTATGAGGCCACAGTCACTCTGATTCCTAAACCACACAAAAACCCAACAAAGAAAGAGAACTTCAGACCAATCTCTCTCATGAACATAGATGCAAAAATACTTAATAAAATACTAGCAAACCGAATTCAAGAACACATCAAAAGTATCATACAGCATGATCAAGTAGGCTTCATCCCAGGAATGCATGGATGGTTCCACATACGAAAGTCTATCAATGTAATTCACCATATAAACAAGATGAAAGAAAAAAACCACATGATAATCTCGCTAGATGCAGAAAAAGCATTTGACAAAATCCAACACCCCTTCATGCTAAAAGTTCTGGAGAGAACGGGCATACACAGACCATGCTTAGAAATAATAAAGGCAATATACAGCAAGCCGGTGTCTAGCATCAAGTTAAATGGATAGAAACTTGAAGCATTTCCTCTAAACTCAGGGACAAGACAAGGATGCCCACTTTCACAATATCTCTTCAATATAGTACTTGAAGTTCTTGCTAGAGCAATAAGACAACAAAAAGAGATCAAGGGGATAAAAATTGTAAATGAAGAAGTCAAATTATCCCTCTTTTCAGACGATATGATAGTATACATAAGCAACCCCAAAAATTCCACCAGAGAACTCTTACAGCTGATAAACACCTTTGGCAAGGTGGCTGGATATAAAATTAACTAAAAAAAAAAAAATCAGAAGCCCTTCTATATACAACAAACAAATGTACTGAGAAAGAAATAAGGGAAACAATCCCCTTCACAATAGCCACAAACAATTTAAAATACCTGGGGGTAACTCTAACCAAGCAAGTAAAGGACCTATACAACAAGAACTTCAAG
>CAJQZJ010032716.1:2316710-2358041 GCA_907164525.1 Lophiomys imhausi
TTTATAGACCTGGAAAGAGCTATTCTCAATTTCATATGGAACAACAAAAAGCCCAGAATAGCTAAATCAATCCTGTACAATAAAAAAACATCTGGAGGTATCACCATCCAAGATTTCAAGCTGTACTACAGAGCAATAATAGTAAAAACAGCATGGTATTGGTATAGACACAGACCAGTAGATTAATGGAATCGAATTGAAGACCTAAATATGGACCCACACACCTATGGCCAACTAATCTTTGACAAAGAAGCCAAAACCGCACAATGGAAGAAAGACAGCATCTTCAACAAATGGTGCTGGTCCAACTGGATGTCCATTTGCAAAAGAATGAAATTAGACCCATACTTATCACCTTGTACAAAACTTTAGTCCAAGTGGATCAAAGACCTTAACATAAGGCCGGTAACACTAAATCTACTAGAAGTAGGGTGCGGAGAAAGGGGAACCCTCCTCCATTGCTGGTGGGAGTGCAGGCTTGTGCAACCACTATGGAGGTCAGTATGGCAATATCTTAGAAATCTTGGAATAGCTTTGCCTCAGGACCCAGCCATACCACTTCTGGGTATACACCCAAATGACTCCTCATGGAGTCATCGGGAAGTCTCCTCATCTATGTTCATAGAAGCCTTATTTGTAATAGCTAGAAACTGGAAACAACCCAGATGTCCCTCAACTGAAGAATGGATTAAAAAAACTGTGGTACATCTATACGATGGAATATTACTCAGCTATCAGAAACAATGAAATTATGCAATTTGCAACCAAATGGATAGAACTAGAGAAGCTCATCCTGAGTGAGCTAACCCAGACTCAGAAGGACGCATATGCCATCTCTTCATTTATAGTAGCATTTTAGCTATATATTACAGGATATCTGTACTACAACCAACACACCAAAGGGAACATGGGCATAGACTTTTTTTTCTTTTTCCTTTCTTTTTTTGTTGTTGTTCTTTGTTTTTGTGGGTTTGTGTGTTTTTTGGTCTTTGGTGTTTTTTAGTTTTCCCTTCCTAGCAAGGAGACACCTTTCACTGGCGGTACTGCCTTGTAGGCCCCCAGTGTATGAAGAGGCTCTTGGCCCTCATATGGCTCCTGAACTGTGGCAAGGGACTGTTATGTAGGGACACTCCACCCCAGAGGAACAAGAGGGAAGGACTAGGGGGTAGAGGATGGGAGGGTTGGGCTGGGAAGCCGGGAAAGAGGACAATATGATGGAGATGTAATCAGAAGCAACAAACTAATACATTTATTAATTAAAAAAAGCAGGTAACAGGTTTAAAACACTGTAAATAAAATAACGGTTACAGCCATTCAACCTGGTTTTATAAACCTCCAAGAGTCGAAAAAACTTAGAGCTAAGTTAAAATACATGAAATGCGTGGTGTTAGCCCATGCCTTTAACTTCAGCAGAGACGGGAGGAGCACTATAGAGTTAGTTGTCTTATAAATTCTAGAGTTACACGGAACAGGGTTGTGATAGTGCACACCCTTAATCCCAACACACTAGAGACAGAAACAGGTAGATCTCAGAGCTCAAGATCAGCCTGATACAAAACAAACTCTAAATAGAGAAAAACTTCGATCCAGGAGTGGTGAAGCACATCTTTAATCCCTTCAGATGGGAACCACAGGTCTTTGATCCCAATAATTAGAATGCAGAGACAGACACATAGGATTTGGAAGGACTTAAGTTTAAAAGTTACTTACAGAAGGCCTACTCAATACAAACAAATTGTCCTTTGAAATCTCAAAAGATATACACTAAAGCTTGTTTCGCTCCAAAATAACAAAATAATTTCTTCTTTAATCCAGATTGAAAGATAATACTTTATATATTGTCAAAAAACCAAATTTGCTTCAGGAGAAATATTACCTGATCCGCCCCCCCCCCCCAGAAAAAAAGAGTAATTGTCCCAGAGTTAGGATTAGGGCAGGGCTCTGTTGTTATCTTTCCAGGAGATTTAAAGCATCCATTCAAGGAATCCAGGGACAACTGGACAACGGAAACCTCAACAGAAAACAGAATCAGACACCAAAGAAGACGAGTGGCCCAGATGATCCAGCCTTTCAGACTTCCTCAATAGCTGTTTCCATCAAAAGTCTACAACCACAACAACTCAAAATCTCTAAGATCATTCAGCTCCACACACTGCCCCAGCCAGAACTTCAGTAAAGCCTGGAAGATCAGCTTCTGTCTACAAACTTCTTAGGACATCTAAACAGCTGAGCACAAAAGGACTAAACATAAAAGGATTGTATTAACATTTTTAACCATTTTTCCATTCTGGTTCAGGCCCCAAACAGGTTTACTACGACCCAAATCAGCAGGAAGTCATTTTAAGAGAGCAACGTCCCATGCCCAGAGGGTGGGGAGGGTGTTTCTCCACCCCCCTTTTGGTTATTTGAAGGATAACAGAAAACTTTGTTATTTAGGGGAAGAGACTACAAGCTGTTAAATGGTCTTGTTAAATGGGTTTTGGAGGTTAGACCCAGGGATTTCCTTCTTTTTCTTTTCTGTATCCTTCTTTCTCTCCTATGTAGGAGTGCACAGACTTGAGAAAAATGGGACATAGACATAGTATGGGAAGGACCAAGAAGAAGGGACAGATTATTGAATATGCCTTATACCTTTGTATATTGATACAAAATTAGTATTATATTTGGCTAAAGTGATGTTGACCATTGTATATTGTGCAAAATTAAGATTGTATTGGACTACATAGGTATTGATCTTTGTATATTGATACAAAATTAAGATTATAGTTGGCCACAATGGTATCGACCCTTGTATATTGATGTAATATTAAGATTGTTTTGGGCTACATAGGTATTGATCTTTGTATATTGATACAAAATTAAGAGTATATTTGGCCACATTGGTATTGATCTTTTTATATTGATCCCCCCCTTTCGGCAGGGAACCAGAGCTTACATGTACACAGCTTCACCCACTCGATTAATTAGGTTTCCACCTAGGAGGCGGGACTGAATGACTCACCTTACAGGGGTGGAGAAGGCAATTCGAATCCTACACCAAAGCACCCCCTGTAGACCAAAGTCCAGAAGACAGCTAGAAATTTCCAATGGCCAGAGGCCCCAGACCAAAAAAACCAAAAAACCAAAAAAAAAAAAAACCCAAAACAAAACAAAACAACAACAACAAAAAAAACAACAGAGCAGAATGACTCCAACAAAAGAAAGCAATGCTATTTCATCCAGCCAAGACCACCTCACCACAGCTGAAACACATGAAAACAAGGACAATTCTACATTATGGAAAGTGATAGTGTCCCTTCAAGAAGAACTTAAATCGATGAAGGAATTCAAAGAAGCCACAATCGAACATACAAAAGCGATGGAAAACACCATTAGAGAACTTCAGAACAAGGTGAGACAACTTGAAGAAGAAAAAGAGAGGGCAGTGGAAGACTTCCAGACAAAGACAATCAAACTGGAGCAGGAAATGTACAAAACAAATAGAATCACTCAAGAAATGAACATGGAAATGGAAACAATAAAGAAAACACAGTCAGAGTTAAAAATGGAAATGGAGAATCAAGGGAAGAGAACAGGAACTATGGATTTGAGTACCAAAAATAGGATTCAAGAGATGGAAGACAGGATCTCAGGCATGGAAGATTCGATGGAAGAAATCAATACAACATCCAAAGAAAATGAGAAAGCTAAAAAATTTCTCACCCACAACATCCAAGAAATCAAAGACTCAATGAAAAGACGGAACCTAAGAATTATAGGCATAGAGGAAAGAGAAGACTCCCGACTCCATGGTCCAGGACATATCTTCAACAAAATCATAGAAGAAAACTTCCCAAACCTAAAGAAAGAGATGCCAGTAAAAATCCAAGAGGCTTACAGAACACCAAACAGATTAGATCAGAAAAGAAACTCCTCTCGCCACATAATAATTGAAACACCAAATGTACAGAACAAAGAAAGAATATTAGAAGCTGTAAGAGAAAAAGGTCAAGTCACATACAATGGCAGACCCATCAGAATTACACCTGACTTCTCCTCAGAAACTTTAAAAGCTAGAAGGGCCTGGACAGATGTCCTACAGGCCCTGAGAGAACATAGGTGCCCAGCCAGACTACTATACCCAGCAAAACTCTCTATCAATATAGATGGAGAAAACAAGATATTCCATGACAAAATCAAATTTAAACATTATCTACCCACGAACCCAGCCCTACAGAAGATCCTAGGAGGAAAATTCCAACCCACAGAAGATAACTACACCCAAGAAAACAGAGGAAATAGAAACCTCCACAGCAACTAAACAAAAAGAAACACAAGAAGACCAGCTATGCCACAATAATGGGAAATAACAACCCCGGTCACTAATATCCATCAACATCAATGGACTCAACTCGCCAATAAAAAGACACAGACTTACAGACTGGATCCGTAAACAAGACCCATTTTTTGCTGCATACAAGAAACACATCTCACTACTGAAGATAGACACTATCTCAGAGTAAAGGGCTGGGAAAAGGTTTTCCAAGCAAATGGACCCAGGAAGCAAGCTGGAGTAGCCACCCTAATATCAAACAAAATAGACTTCAAATTGAAATTAATAAAAAAAGACAGAGAAGGGCATTACATACTCGTTAAAGGAAATATTCATCAAGAGGACATCTCAATATTGAACATCTATGTCCCAAATACAAAGGCACCTACATTTATAAAGGAAACACTTCTAAAACTTAAATCGCACATAGATCCAAACACTTTAGTAGTGGGAGACTTCAACACCCCACTCACAACTATAGACGGATCATCAAGACAGAAGCCAAACAGAGAAATAATGAGTCTAACAGAGATCATGAACCAAATGGACCTAACAGATATCTACAGAACGTTTCACCCAAACACAAAGGATTACACATTCTTCTCAGTACCTCACGGAACTTTCTCCAAAATCGACCATATAGTTGGACACATAGATAGCCTCAACAGATACAAGAAAATTGAAATAACCCCTTGTATCTTATCAGAACAACATGGAATAAAGCTGGACTTCAATAGCAAGAGAATCATCAGAAAGTCTACGCTCACATGGAAATTGAAAAACTCTTTCCTAGAGGACCACTGGGTCAGGGAAGAAATAAAGAAGGAAATCAAAGACTTCTTAAAATCCAACGAAAATGAAGACACAACATACCCAAACCTATTGGACACAATGAAAGCTGTGCTACGAGGAAAGTTCATAGCACTAAGTGCCTTCAAAAAGAAAATTGTTACAGCTCATATTAGTGAATTAACAGCTAAACTGGGTGAATTGGAAAAAAAAGAAGCAAACACTCACTCCCAAGAGGAGCAGAAGGCAGGAGATCATCAAACTTAGGGCTGAAATCAGCAACTTAGAAACAAAAAGAACTATACAAAGAATCAATGAAACCAAGAGTTGGTTCTTCGAGAAAATCAACAAAATAGACAGACCCGTAGCCAAATTAACTAAAAGACAGAGGGAGAAAACACAAATCAACAAAATCAGAAATGAAAAGGGAGAAATAACAGCAGACATTGAGGAAATCCAGAGATTATTTGGATCCTACTTTAAAAATCTATACTCCACCAAATTTGAAAACTTAAGTGAAATGGACAATTTTCTTGATAGATTTCACCTACCGAAGCTAAATCAAGATCAGATTAACAGATTAAACAGCCCTATAACCCCTAAGGAAATAGAAACAGTCATTAAAAATCTCCCAACCAAAAAAAAGCCCAGGGCCAGATGGCTTTAGCACGGAATTCTACTGGACCTTCAGAGAGGAGCTAACACCAATACTTTTCAAACTCTTTCACAAAATAGAATCAGAAAGATCATTGCCAAACTCATTCTATGAGGCCACAGTCACCCTGATTCCTAAACCGCACAAAGACCCAACAAAGAAAGAGAACTTCAGACCAATCTCTCTCATGAACATAGATGCAAAAATACTTAATAAAATACTAGCAAACCGAATTCAATAACACATCAAAAGTATCATACAGCATGATCAAGTAGGCTTCATCCCAGGAATGCAGGGATGGTTCAACATACTAAAGTCCATCAACGTAATTCACCACATAAACAAGATGAAAGAAAAATACCACATAATAATCTCGCTAGATGCAGAAAAAAGCATTTGACAAAATCCAACACCCCTTCATGCTAAAAGTTCTGGAGAGAACGGGCATACAAGGGCCATACCTAGAAATAATAAAGGCAAAATACAGCAGGCCAGTGGCCTACATCAAATTAAATGGATAGAAACTTGAAGCATTTCCTCTAAACTCTGCGACAAGATAAGGATGTCCACTTTCACCATATCTCTTCAACATATTACTTGAAGTTCTTGATAGGGCAATAAGACAACTAAAGGAGATCAAGGGGATAAATATTGGAAACGAAGAATTCAAATTATCGCTTTTTGCAGATGATATGATAGTATACATAAGCGACCCCAAAAATTCCACCAGAGAACTCTTACAGCTGATAAACACCTTCAGCAAAGTGGCTGTATACAAAATTAATTCAAAAAAATCAGAAGCCCTTCTTTATACAACAAACAAGTGAGCTGAGAAAGAAATAAGGAAAACAACGCCCTTCACAATAGCCACAAACAACATAAAATACCTGGGGGTAACTCTAACCAAGAAAGTAAAGGACCTGTACAACAGGAACTTCAAGCCCTTGAAGAAAGAAATGGAAGAGGCCTTTAGAAGATGGAAAGATCTCTCATGCTCATGGATAGGTAGGATCAACATAATAAAAATGGCCATCCTACCAAAAGCAATATACAGATTCAATGCAATTCCTATCAAAATACCAACACAATTTTTTTATAGACCTGGAAAGAGCTATTCTCAATTTCATATGGAACAACAAAAAGCCCAGAATAGCTAAATCAATCCTGTACAATAAAAAAACATCTGGAGGTATCACCATTCCAGATTTCAAGCTGTACTACAGAGCAATAGTTGTAAAAACAACATGGTATTGGTATAGAAACAGACCGTTAGATCAATGGAATCGAATTGAAGATCCAGAAATAGACCCACACACTTATGGCCACCTAATTTTTGACAAAGAAGCCAAAACCGCACAATGGAAGGACAGCATTTTCAACAAATGTTGCTGGTCCAGCTGGATGTCCACTTGTAAAAGAATGAAATTAGACCCATACTTATCACCTTGTACAAAACTTTAGTCCAAGTGGATCAAAGACCTTAACATAAGGCCGGTAACAACAAATCTACTAGAAGAGAAAGTGGGAAAAACCCTCGAACTCATTGGCACAGGTGACAACTTCCTGAACAGAACACCAACAGCTCAGGACCTGAGATCAACAATCAATAAATGGGACCTCATGAAACTGAAAAGCTTCTGTAAGGTAAAAGACACTGTCATTCGAACAAAACGGCAGCCTACAGACTGGGAGAGAATCTTAACCAATCCCACATCTGACAGAGGGCTAATATCCAAAATCTACAAAGAACTCAAGAAATTAAATGCCAAGAAACCAAATAATCCAATCAAAAAATGGGGGACGGAGCTAAATAGAGAATTCACAAAGAAGGAATCCCAAATGCCTGAGAGACACTTGAAGAAATGCTCAACATCCTTAATCATCAGAGAAATGCAACTCAAGACGAATCTGAGATTCCATCTCACACCTGTCAGAATGGCTAAGATAAAGAGCTCAAGTGACAGCACATGCTGGCGAGGGTGTGGAGAAAGGGGAACCCTCCTCCATTGCTGGTGGGAGTGCAGGCTTGTGCAACCACTATGGAGGTCAGTCTGGCGATATCTTAGAAAACTTGGAATGGCTCTGCCCCAGGACCCAGCCATACCACTTCTGGGTATACACCCATATGTCTCCTCATGTAATCATAAGGAAGTTTCCTTATCTATGTTCATAACAGCCTTATTTGTAATAGCTAGAAACTGGAAACAACCCAGATGTCCCTCAACCGAAGAATGGGTTAAAAAACTGTGGTACATATACACAATGGAATACTATTCACCTATCAGGAACAATGAAATTATGCAATTTGCAGCCAAATGGATGGATCTAGAAAAGCTCATCCTGATTGAGCCATCCCAGAATCAGAAGGATGCATTTGGCATCTATTCACTTATAGTAGGATTTTAGCTATATAGTAGGGGATATCGATACTACAACTAACACACCAAAGGGAACATGGACATAGACTTTTTATTTTTAATTTTTTTTCCTATTTTTTATCTGTTTGTCTGCTTATTTGTTTGTTTGTTTTTTAGTTCTCTCTCCCGGGCAATGAGACACTTTTCACTGGTGGTACTGCCTCGTAGACCCCCAATGAATGATGAGGCTCTTGGCCCTCATACTACTTCTGAACTGAGATGAGGGACTGTTATATAGGGACACCCCACCCCAGAGAAATGGGATGCAAGTGTTAGGGTGTAAAGAAAAAAAATGAAATGTGAAGTTTTAGCCTTTTGCTACTAATTGTCATAAACTGTTTAGGAAAATTAAGAAATGCAAACTAATAGTCATGCAAGCCGGTCATTGTATTAGGTACTGTGAGAGTCTATTATAGTTACTTTCTAAGCTAATCAGAAATAAAACTGCTAAGAGACAAGCAACATCTGCTTATCCGAATATAAGAGATAGATAGGGCCTCTTCAAAAACCTCAAGAGATCTGCAGAATATGGCATTCAAAGATGTTTTCTTAACTTTGATTTTTTTTATATCGAGACATATCAACTCCTGACAGCACCCCCTATTCTACTCCAAATAGAAGATGAGCATCGAAGAATCTCCAGTGGGAGATGATTGAATTAGTCGCAAGCCTATCTCTTGGCAGGAAAAACCCCTTGCTCCAACTGTAGACAGAATGCTGTCCAAAAAGGACAAAACTTGGAAGCAGGTAAGTTGACAGCCTAGCTCTGCCAAGACAGGGTAGGTAAGTCCTTCATAACCCCTGCTCTACAATCAATGTCTGTCAGAGAAATGGGGCCAAATGACTGAAGAGCGATGCTGTAATATATGGAGAGAAAATGGGAACTGCCCAGGCAGCCACTGGTATGTCATTTCTTAGTTTTGGAAGCTGCGGGCCCTGTACTTCCTATAAAATAAGATATATTTATCCTTCTCAGGTCTCTGAGGTGATTGAAGAACAGATAGCTAGAGTCTCATAATTAAATTTTGAGTTGTTTAAGAGTCCAGAGAGTGTTACAGATCTATGATGATGCTTCAAAATTGTGTTGCAAGTTAGTATGAATGTTGAGTTACATATAGAACTTTAAACTCATGGAGATGGTTAGATAGTAGAAAGTTAAAGTCAGGTACCAAATACATATGGACTGGACATTGGGAATGTACGCTAAGCCATATAACCCTCATAATTGTGGCTTAATTACCTTTGTTGTTTTGTGTTATATCTATTATTATAAGAGAAAGAACCATTTGTTGGACTGAAAAGGGGAACTGTTGGGGGAAATAAGATAACCTTAAATAAAAAAAAAAGGGAAGAGAATGGGGGTTGAAGGTGGGAGGGTGGGACTGGAGGGGGGATTAGGGAGGGGAATGTGATTGAGATGTAACTTGAAGAAACAAAAAATAAATTATTCAAAAAAAGAACCTAAATCCAACAGTGGCTTAAGAAAATATGTGTCCACTAAGGAAGTTGCCATGGGAATGAGTCCAATTAGTCTATCTCCCTCTCTCATGACCTCGAATCTCTGCAATGTTGATTCGTCATCACTCATTCCAACTACCGGTCCTCGAGAGCTACTCAACACTTCCTATTAGTATGTCTGTTTGCTGGTCTCTCCCTCTTCCTCCTTGTGAGAGTGGAGATCTGTGCATTGCAGTGAAATTGTCCTGTTATCACTTTTACCAATTAGCTAGTAATTGCAAGATAAACAGATCCCCAAGGAGCAAGCTTGACAGTTTAGGGAGATGGAGACTTTCAGCTGCCAATTCTTTACTATTCAGCAGCTTGGACACTGCCAAGCCCAGATGTACACTCAGACTATGGAGCCATGGAAACATCAGTAGTGAACGCCTTGTGCTTTGCTGCAGGTGGAAGGCACAGATGGTTAGCTGTCATGACACTTGTCCTTGTCAAAAATCACTGTTTTCTTTCTTTTCTCAATATGACCTGTGCTAGCATAAAAAGGGCTTTGGGAGCTGGCACAGCTGGGAAGCAGTGCTACCCAGGGACTAGCTAGCTATGTGACTATGCTTAAGTTCCTCCATTTCTCCCCAGTCAGTTTCTTTGTCTATAAAATAGCAAAGCCACACATAACAGCCAAAGACGTAGAACTAACAACAGGGTACCAAAAGAATGCTCCAAGGTGGAATCCTGCATCCACTGATTCCTGTTTCCTTCACTTTTGGCCCTGGAGGTACTTCTGTGAGATTCCAAAGGTCTGAGGAAGCTCTCGGTGCTTTGGTGTCATCAATGTTTAAGGTACCATCCAGTTTATAACTCTATTAATTTCTCTTATGAAACAATCATGTATCTGCAGTCCCCTTCTATAATGTATCCCTCCCCTGCTTGAGCGCACCCACGCAGTTTATTAATCTAGGAAAGAAGGTTAAGGGGGATTTTGCATTCAGTGCTTGCTGATTGGATCTTCTGTTTCTGGAAATCTCCAGGATTGTTGACAAGGTCCTAAAGGGCTGTAAACCAGTACAGAAGTATGTGGTCCTGGAAGAGGGGAACTTAGGGTACCTCCAAGCTACCTGTGGCCTTCAGCAAAGCTTTCTAGGGCTCTGTGACCCCTGAATCTAATGAAACACAAGAGATTTGGATAGTTCCTAATCCCCATAGTTTATGTCTGCATGTGCTAAAGGCAATTGCTTCTCTGAGTGCATCCGGAGATCCAGTTACAATAATGATTGTTCCAGAACTATTTACTATATTGGGATTAAAAAGAAAACCAAGAAGATCCAAATATGGGACACCACATCTTAAATATCTGCACTCAAGATACTAAGACAAGAGGATCCGAAGTAGAGACCAACCAGGATGATGTAATAAGACTGTCTCAAAAGAAAAACAATTTCTGTAAGAAATATCTCTTCCCTCATATGCCTCCCTGCAAACCTTCCTTCTCCTGCAACACAGCCAGCTTTGCTAACGAGATGCTGTCACGATTTTTCTATGTCATCCCTCCTCACCTCACTAGTATAGGAGTAGTCACCTGGGCCACGTCTGGCTAAAGAATGAGTTTCTCCTGCCTAGGACACAAAACGTCTGTTCTTTAGATCTGAGTGAATGTGCAGCTGTGTGGAGGGACATGGCATTTGGACACCTGCCATGCCAGACAATGAGCAGTACAGGAAAGAAACACACCAAGAGACAGACACAGAGAATTAGAGAACAGGGGATAGACTCCAGAATGGAAAGGAGGGAGGGGAAGTGACAAGGGTGAGGGAGTTGGCTTCTCACAGTGATCTCTTTCAAGAGACTGTACTCTTCCCACCTAGGCCTTTCTGTTGAGTTTGGTGCATCCTTCCGCCTAACCTGAACCTTTTCCTGAACAAGGCAGGGAAGACTTTTATTTTTCTGGCAACCAGCCAGTCCTTAATTATGACAAAAGACTTCGGGCAGTAAGTCATGGCACCATCTCCCCTGAAAGGGCTCGCTCTTCTCTTCATCTTTCCAACTGGCATTTATCTAACCTAAACTGGACAGCATTGTGGGTACTAGCCCAAAGGATACAGTGAGGAGCAAATATATTTGGAGATTTGAAATTTTTTCAAGTGTGAAATGGTTGAGAGCCTGTCTAAGTGAGGAAAACAGCACAGTGGCTGTCACTGGCCATTAGAAAAGCAATGATAAGAAGAAGGAATTAAGAGAGTTGGTTTCTCTTTTGCCAGAGGGCATATAGAGTTGAAAAAGGGACAGATTGAGAGCCAACACTTCCAAAAGTTTGGCAATGAGTAAAGGTGGAGGAGTGGTACAGTTTGGGCATTAGACTGTCCCCTATAGATTCCTGGATGGAAAGCTTGTGTCTTGCTAGTGTGGGAGACATGGAAACTTTAAGAGGTGGGGCTTGGAGCAAAGTCCTTAAATTAAGAGTGAGAACAACCTTTGTGGCAGCAGTCACAGCCTGCAGTGACATTTCAAGAGGGTGAGTTACAAAAACTGGCAGAAGTGCCTCCTATTCTCCCTTTTCCTGCTTCTTCCTGTGTGACCCCTTGGCTTCCACTATGACAGCATGCTGGTGTACCACTAGCTAAAACCGAGCCACTGCAGGTGTCATGCTCTCTAAAACTGTGAATGAAATCAACCCGTGAAATCAACTTGCTTCACAAGTTGCCTGCCTTAGGCATTCAATACCAGTGGCAGGGAGCTGGCTGATGCCAACAGCTTGCCTTGTGTGCTGCATTTTTCTTTTCTACCTAGGACCAGAATGAATGGTGTTCATGGGTCTGAGGGGTACACAAAGTATTCCATGAACACCGAGACGAAAAAGGTCACTGTGACTCTCCAACTTCCTGGATGGAGACCTTACTACAAACCCTCACAGCTTGAGTGGTTTTAGGAAGGTTGTTTAGCTTCTCTGGGGTGGGTTTGCCATCTGTAGACTCTGGGATAAAACACAGGCTGCAGTTGGGCAGTGCTTAACTTCCAGTGAAATCCTGGCTGGAAAATGAAGAAGAAGAAGGCCCCAGGAACCAATGCCTTTCTTGTTCTATTTCAGAGAGGATCTGCTTTTCATGAAGTGTTGCTTTCCCAACCTCTGCTGCAACTGAGGGATTTTATTTGCTTTAAGCAACGGCAGTCCACAGAGACTTGAGGGAATGTGTCTTATTCACCTTGCTTAGTGTAGGGTAGTTCTGCAGAGAAGATACTGGGACATTATAAGGAGTCAGAGCTAATGGTTGCCTTCCTGGATCTGTGTGAGAGATGCTCCTTTAAAACGCAACAACCTGTCCCCAAAGACACAGGTGTGCACACAGACACATGCATGAGTTCACATGGACATACACTTAAGTGGATACTCATGGTATGCAGTGAGAAGGGACACATGCCTCTGACCTCCAGACCTGCCGAGACGCACTCTCCCTCGTAATCAGGGAGATGGATGCAGGACTGGCTTGTGGGATGAGTCACAGAGGCGGCCAGGATGAAGGGCAGGATTCAACCTCTCTGGGGATCTTTATTTATAGCTCTGACTGCTCAAGAGGGAGGCTGAAATCATTCCCAAGGAGTACTACTGACGAAGAGTGATTGGATAACCAAAAGATGTCATTCCCACTGCTGTGCTCTCTTGCAGGCAGGCGCCTGTTGCTCTAGGAGCTGGAACCTGGAGAAGTGCTGTGTCACTCCAGGGCTGAGGAGCTATGGGGAGGAATGGAGCTGAGTATGTTCCAGCTGCTCCTTCAGCAGCTTTTGAACCCCTGTCCCCAGTTTCCAGGCATTCTCTATGCTAATATGAGCAAATCTTCCCCAATCCCAAACAAACAGAATCTCTCTAGGCTGATAGAGGCCACTGATCATGAAGGATGCTATTTTGATTCAAAATGACACAGTCTAATCCTACATGCAGATGTTCCTACCTCTGTCATGGTTCTGTAAGTAACAGAACACATGACTGGGAAATATGAACCCAGGAACCTGTCTTGCTTTTCTGAGGGGATGATGTCTCTTTGTTGGTGTGTGTGTGTGTATGCATATATATGTGTATACATGTAGGCAGAGGGCAGCCATGTCTGTCACTCTCAGGCGCCATTCACTGTATTTTTTGAGACAGAGCCTCTTACTGGTCTGGAACTTGCCAAGGAGCCTAGGCTATCTGGCTAGTGCATGCTTGTTGGATATCTGCCACCATGCCCCACTTTTCTTTTATGTAGATTCTGGGGATTGAACTCAGATTTTTGTGCTTTTAAGACAAGCACTTTGCTGGCAGAGCTATCTCCCTGGCCCTTTGTCAGATGCTGAAGGACACTAGAAAACCAGGAGGGGGGGCTGTTGAGTATTGAACAGTTGGAGCAGGCTCTGTGCCTCATGCATTATGGCTCACAAGTGCTTAGAACTCTTCCTTACACAGAGGTGGTGCTCAAGAGGTTAGCTGAGGGAGGGACACATGTGTGAGCCTGCCAACTTCTTAGTTATAAAGGCCTCCTGGCTCCAGCTCTTAGGTAGGGTACAGAGTACAGAGAAAAGAAAATTCTCTCAGGAGCCGGACAGTCCAAGGCTCTAGTCTTGCTTCTTCCACCAGATGACCATCTAATCTCTCAAGCCCCATTTTACTCATCTATAAGATGGAGACTCACAGGTACCTACAGCTTTCTGAGGATCATGATAAAGATTAAAGATGGTACTTTACTACGACGTGAGATGTCACTGTCACCCAGGAACACTTTGGTTCAGTTGATACGTCAGCTCTCACTTGACAACACCTCAGGGCTGCTATGGGTCTGTTTGATCCATTAGTCCCTGGGACAGCTAATATTCATTGTTAGCTTTACAGGTTCTAGGCTAGGAGACAGACTACTGGGCATGGTTATGAGGGAGTTTCTAAACTGGGTTAATTGAGATGTGAAGACCCACTCTGCTTGTGGATGGCACATTCCATGGGGTGGGGTCCTGGACTGGAAAAAAACAGGCAGAAAGAGAAAGCAGAGTGTCAGAGTTCATCCCTCTCTAGTTCTCCACTGTGCTTGCATGTGACTAGGTGCTTTAAGCTCCTGCCACCACGCCTCCACCACCATGATGGATGATACCCTCAAACTATGGTTCCCAATGAACCTTTCCTTTAAGATGCTTCCTTAAATTCTCATGTGTGTTGTCATAGCAATGAGAGAAGACTACTCAGAATGTGAATGCTCCTCCCAGATCATTGCTGTCAGTTGGTTCAAGTGTGCCATGAACTGTGTTCTGAGCGGAGACAGGAATCTCGGGGACTGGACACCAGCTGTTCTGCTGTGCAAACCTCAAGGTGTGACCCATGGACCATGACCTTGGCTACTGGAGGTGAACATGGCTTAGGCAACACTTGGCTACTTGCTCTCTAATGATTCTGAGCCTGATGGCCTTGACCTAGAGATTACCTTGGCATTTGGTCTTGCCTGGTACTTTCCTCCTTTGATATTGGTACCTAATGAAGCCATAAGATCCTGGCCATATCAGCTGAAGATTCCTAAATCCACTAATCTGTGTTATAGGACACACAGTTCACCTCATGTATTTTAAGGTTATTTCCAAAGAACAAAGAGGGTCAGGAAATTGAGCTCCAGGGAAAGGGGAGAATCAGGAAGGGAAGAATAATCACCTTCCTAAAAAAAATCAATATTTTTTTTCTCTGAAGAATTTTTTTCTGAGACATGATCTCATGTAGCACAGACTGACCTCAGACTTGCTTTGCAGCTTAAGTTGAAACTATGTAGTCGACCGTGATTTAGAACTTCCCATCCTCAAGCTCCACCTTCCAAACACTGGAATTACAGTCATGGGTCACTATGTCTAGTTTGTGTAGTTCTGGAGACCACACTCAGGGGTTTATAGATGCCGGACAAGCAGGCTCCTTATGGAAGATGACTGTTTCTGTGCCCTGTGTCAGCACAATGCTCTCCTGCTTCCAGGATTCGAATAATCCTTCATCACATCAAATGCTCTTCATGACCATCCAGCCACAAGGCCAAAATTGGCATCCCCTCCTTAATTCACATGCTCAGACAAAGACTACTAATCACTTTAATGATGCAGTGTCCATCATTTGTCTTGAGGATTTCAAGAACCCGTTATCTGGCTCTTCCTAGAGGGAGAAGAATGCGGTGATTCCCAAAAGCTCAGATATTTGTGCTTTTCAGGCAGACTTGAACTTATAGCATCGTTTGTCTACTTACTAACTTGGGCAGCCTTGAGTCTGCTGCATTACCTTTGGGTCCTTGCTTACAGAGGGGAGTTAGTATGGGACCTAGCTTGTAGAGTTAATGAGAGAGTTAAACAAGATCATGAATATAAGTGACTAGTAAAGAATTACGATTGGATGCCAGTTTTGGCCCTTGTGGTTAGATGGTCATCAAGAGGATTTGATGTGATGAAGGGTTTGAATCCTGGAAGCAGGAGAGCGTGGTCATTTTTTTCAGTTTTCTTGGAATTTGATGGATGTGCTGTTGGCTTGGGTGCATAGCAACCAGAGAGCCTGAAGGGTTCCCTAAGGACAGTCTCCTGGGGCAACATTTCAGTCTGGTGCTGTGTGAAAGAAGGGGTTCAGACTGATCCCTTCTGCTGTCCCAGGGCCTTGCATGGTTACCAGCTTTGCTGGGTCCTTCCATCTTAGCAGGGTGACTTGATAATGGGATGTGTGACATGTAGTGTTATGTGTGACAACTTTATATGACAACTGTTTCTCCGAGTGCACAACTCTGGGTTGCATTAGGGTAAGTGAGCTGAGGTACAATACAGGGCCAGGTCATGGGCTCCAATGAATAATTCAGCCCCTGTTCTATCAGATCTGCAGTATTTTCAGAAAAGCATTTTAAGCAGACGAACTGACCTTCTGAGCACAGCACTGAGTCTCAGGCCTGCTCCAAAGGGCAATGTCTTCCACCCCTTAGGGGAAGAAAACATGGAAAGTTCTAGAACTGGGTCAGATTGGGGATCTGCTTTCTACTGGCTGGTAAATGTCTGAAAAAATATCAGACCCCAAGGATGGAAGGGAGGGTGGTCAAGTTCATTTAAAAATGATGATATGAATGATTTAAAAAATGATTATCAGCAATCCATATATAGAATCATATAGAAAGGACACAGAGGCTTTAACTCTGTATCCACACCAAGTCTCTCAACCTCTGTAGACTTTCCTAGCACCCTAATTGTCACAGAATGTTAAGACACCCTTGATGACTACAACATTCACAAATGATAAGTATCACACCTGCCATCTTCCACATTCTTCTTTCCACCAGATTGTATGTACAACCATGTGCTAAGATCGACCCCTCTGTTAAATCCAAGGGATGGACTCTGTGTGTTTTCGTTCAAACACAACAATCCCATTTTTATTTGCTAATGATTGACTTAGGGATAGCCATATGGTCAAATTCTGGGCAACAGGACCTGAGTCAATGTCTTCTAGAATCTTCTGGGAAAAGTTTGCTTCCAGATAGGAGAATGGCATGGCAAGAGATTAGTCTGTTCTCCTTCTTTTGTATGTCTCCAGATAAAGATACAGGGTTTGGAGCTATGGCAGCTGTTTTCGCAGCCAAGGGGAAAGGCAAAAATATAAGATCTGGATTCAGAACCTTAGTGTTGTCAAGCTCTATCCTCACCCTGCAATCATCAATATGTCAGCTTTTGTTAAATAAAGCAGTGAAATTTCATATTCATGCCTATCCCAAAGAAGAACTAGTATACGAGGAAATCTTTCCTTATTTGGCCCTTCCTCTTTCCTTTTTCCCTTTCTTAATCTGCAGGACTCAAACTCACAGGTCAGGGCAATATCTGAAAATGGATGGCGATTGTGAATCTGTTGTGCAAGGAGGACCGGTGTTCCTGATTGGCTATTGGTGGTGATGTGGATTCTGAGTGTGGAATGCTATCCCACTGAGACTAGATGTTTCTAGTTCTAGGAGGAAACTGGAAGCTCCGTTTTTTGTGTGGTATCTCTCAAGTTTGAGGTGCATATTTACATTATGATGAAAGAGGTGCCATAGGCACCCAGCACTTCCATGCCTTGTTAGCCTAAGGATCACACTTGTTTTTTCTGCATGATTCCAGACCCACAAATAATCATCTTGCACCATAGACTTCTTCTATGAAGAACTTGGCCTCCACAAAACAAAGTAATGGGACAAGTGACAGTGGACTGAAACTTCTGAAACCATGAGCCAAGACAAACCTTTCCTTCATATAAATTGCGTGTTTCAGGTGTTTTGTCATAGACCTGGAAAGCTGACTAACAGAAATGTTTTGGAGGGAACTTGTCTCCATCCCACCATTGTTGTGACTGAGTAACTGACCAGAAGCAGCTTGAGGAAGGAAGGGTTTCTTTTGGCCTATAGTTTAAGGGTATAGCCTATTACAGAAGGGAAGGCATGGGTAGCAGGAGCTTGAGATACCTGGTCACATTGTATCCACAGTCAAGAAGTAGAAAGAGATGAATGCTGACACTCAGCTCTTTCTCCTCTGTATTCAATCTGAGATCCCAGCCTAAGGCACAGTGCCACCCACACTCAGTTTCGGTCTTCCCACCCTGGTCAAACCTCTCTGGAAAAACCCTCATGCCTCAAAATATCCAGAGGTATGTTTCCATGGTGATCCTAAACCCAGTCAAGTTGACAATGAAGACAAACCATAGCAGCCATGAAGCTAGGACGTCGAATGCACTTTCTAGGACTTTGCTATTTTATACAGTTTTATCAGTGCCAGGAAGACTTGTATTATTTTCCTCACAGCAGTCTTCTGAGTTTCTAGTCTGCCTAGCGAATGATCAGTTTCTTTCCAGAAAAATGAAAATACCCCTGGGGAGTGAAAGGAGACTGACTGCAAAAAGAGGCCTGTGTTGAAGGGCCATGTGTGCCAATAGCGCTTTGGTGGGAGAGTTCAATCAGGGCCCCCTGAGGAAGGCCTGGGACGCTCTGGACATGATACCCCTTTACCCGAATGAATGTCCTATGGCCCAGGAACCTGGCTCATTCCCAAGAGGGGCCAAGCAAGCTGTTTCATTTAACCCTGCCAGTTATAAAGCTGTAGACCATCAGGTCTGCCTCTAGGTCATCAAGTTAAATCTTCAGAGCACTTTATGAAAGGCGTTGGAGAACAGCTAACATGAACTTCATGTGTACAACACAGTGATGGGCCCTGATGACAAGAGGGAATGAGTCACCCTCAGCTTCAGGAACTTGGAAGAAGTGCCAACGAAGCTGTGAAAGTGAATGCAGTTCTGACACTGACGAAGGCAAAGGGCAGGTGTTAGTTGGCAGGGAGGAGAAAGTGGGGATGGGGAGGCCAGCCACATAGCTACAGAGTTTTAGCAGCTTATGGCAATATGATGGAATCATGGTAAGCTGGAATAGTAAAGAAAATGAAGATTTTTTTTTTCATTTGAAAGGACTACTATGTGCAAGAGGTGGTGGTGGTGAATCCTTCCTGAGGAACAGAATAGTAGTTTTGACAGTTTCTAGAAGCTCTGCCAGCCTCTAGGCTTCTAATCATGGCTATAGGAGCTGACAGATATCAGTGAATCTGAGCACTTCTGGAAGCATCCTGGGATCTTCGGATGGAACATTCAACAGAAGGTCAGAGACAACTTAGCTACTTCAAGAGGGCAAGTCAGAGTTGCTAAGGATCTGTATCAGTCACTTGTCACTGTGGCAAGATGACTGAGAAAAGGCATACAAGAGGAAAGATTTACTCTGACTCAGCTCCAGGGGCTTCAGTCCATGGTCATTTGTTGCTTGTGGCATGTGCATGGTGAGGCAGAACATCATGTTAAGGTGCATGTAGAACATACTGCCTCCCTTGGTGGTGTACAAGAGGGAAGGAGGGGATAGAGAGTAGAGAAGAAGATGGGGAGAGGGGACAAAATATACCTTTAAAAGTCAAGCTCCCAATGACCCACTTTCTTCCTCTTGACCTTACCGTCTGTCCATTCAGGTACTAGTTCATTAATGGGCATTTAAGAAGCCAGTATCCTTGTGATATAACCGCAACTCAGTACCACCACCTGGGGACCAAGAGGCCACTTTATGTCTAGACCCCCCTGTTTACACTACACTACAGTGCTCCCCAGTTGGGAAATGCCACCAGGGCAGTAAGTTGTTCAGAAGACATGTTCTCTCTCTCCATAAAACAACAAGAGGTAAGGTCAACAGGCTGATGGCTGTATGTTTCCAGGTCTGCCAATCAGTACTGCTTGGTGATTCATTGTGGGGAGAGGGCAGTAAAGAATAGCCACCCAGGATACAAGGATGGCCACCGATGGTGTTTTCACTTGTCAGTGTAAATCAGTTTAAAAATCAGTGTAGAGGTGAAAGCTGCTGAAACCACCTCCACCATGGTCTTTACCATGGTGGGCACCATTTGTAACCATATGTGGATGGAGGGGTTTTGTGCTAAGATGGGAACAATGACAATGCCAAAGCTTACCGTGAGCAGGGTTTGGAATTAGGGATGGATGCCTGGAGGAAGGAGGGGAAGCAAAACTGGACACAGGAAGAAGTTGAGGCACCATCCTCACTACAGCTGTCTCCCAGGGGGCATCTCTGTGGCAAAATTCTTAGCAGTTACTGACCCAGGCCTGTATGGAATGGTCCCATTCTAGGCAAGGTCCTGTCTGCAGCTGATAAGGCCAAATTCAAACTGATCTAGGTGTTTGTTCTCATCAATTTTAGCCGAATACTCCTTTCCGAGTCCTGAATCCCGACAAGATCTTTCTGCTGTTTGCGAAACTGTCTCTTAGAACCTTGGGCTGATCCTTGACCACAGCTATTGGACAAAGTGAAATTCTCAGGATGGTGGAGAGATCAGAGTGTGACAGGACTGCAGATCTCAGATGCAGATAAACTAGGCTTCAAAGCCCACATCAGTACTCAGCTGTGATGGTTATCCACCGTGGAGACAAGCCCCAGGGCATGCCTGTGAGAGGTTCACCTTGATGAGGTTGATTGAAGGTACAGAGATCCACCCTAGTGCCTCACCACTCCCTTGGCTTGAGTCCTGGACTTCATGAAAAGGAGAAGGGTTAAACACCAGTTCCTTGATGAGGTTATCTTAGTCCTCCCAAAGTAGATGAACCCGCCCCTCCCATCTGTCATATGCTATCATAGAATCTTTTTTTTTTCCTTCACAGTGATGGTCAAAATTGGAAGCTCTAGTTGTGTGTGTGTGTGTGTGTGTGTGTGTGTGTGTGTGTGTGTGTGTGGTATTTTTCAAATTCCTTTATGTACTCTTACCTTTTGACTGACTATAAACCCTGGAAAGATGCTATTCATGCCTATGTTCTTGAGTCTGGTGATTCGATGTGTAGCTTAGATATCCTGTTGTTCTTTATTATAGTGGCCACATATCACATGATACTGCTGTGAATGAACTGGATTGTGTACCACCGTCCCAGAATGCTTTTCACATATTGGCTCTTTTCATCTCCATGACAGCACTATGAAACCAAAACTGCTATTACTCCCATTTATAGAGAAGGGGGTTGAGTGTCACTCAGTGACAGCACTTAGTCTAGCAGACATGAAGCTCTGGTTTGACTCTCAGCACCTCCCCTCCTACAATACAAATTACATTTTACAGACAAAGGAACCAATACATAGAGAAACTCCCTTCATATTTTATAGTTAGGAAGTTTTAAAAAGAGATTAGCCATATAGTACAGGATAACTATCCTACAACCAACACACCAAAAGGATCAGGAACATAGACTTTGTTACCTATTAGTGGGACAATTTGCCCTAGGGGTGCTGTCCTGTAGGCCCCCAGTGCAAGAGGAAGCTCTTAGCCTTCATATGACTGTTGAACTGAGAGGGGCTGATATGTAGGGACACTCCACATCAGAGGAATGGGATGGGTGGGAGAGGGAGGAGAGGATGGGAGGGTGGAACTGGGAGGGGTGGAAAGAGGGCACTATGATGAAGATATAACTTGAAATAATAAATAAACAACAAAAAAGAGATTGGTATTTAAACTCAGGGATGAAGTTTCCTGAGTCAAAAAGTGTTCATTGAATGAACCTATGTAGTTCATGGTAGAATGGAATTAGATCCCTGGATATTTCCTTACCTGAAAGATAAGGACATCTGCTGCCTAAACAGATGTGCTGTTAAACTTGGGGAGCTTAGAATGAAGGGACACTTATATACAACTACACCAACCTTCTGGTGTAGAGAGCTGCGAAGTGCCGCACCCTAAAGATGGCGCTGGTCTCCGTCTTCCACCAGCCCAACGGTGAGCGCTCTCTATGATAATAAGTTCATATTTGGCATAGACCGCTGATCTGGCTTGTTTCCGCATACGTAGGCCTCTAAGATAGCACCACTTGGCTTTACTTGACTGGCTGTTCATTTTAGTATTTAGCCTGTGGGTTGGGTCTGCCCGGGCATTCAGAATTCGGAATTCAGAAGACTGTTTTCAAGGGACCTGAATAAACTGCTGGAGAAGAGCTTTTGTGAGTTGCGTCATCCTTGCTGGACAAGGGGGGGGGGCGCGACAAGTGGTGGCCCATACAGGGACCCAGAAAAGACTCAGAACTCCTGCAGTCAGGGGCAACGCGTTGGTAAGTTCCTGGGATAAATCAGGACAATAAAGTTTCGCGGAGATAGTGAACACAAAGTAAAGATTCGCAGATAATAGCGAACATATGGTAAAGTTTCACAGAGATAGTGAACAAAAGGTAAAGTTTTGTGGAGATAGCGAACAAAAGGTAAAGTTTCGCGGGAAGTTGTGAACTATAAGGTCTCCGGGAGGGAGCAATATGGACCTCGGTAAAGAGGCAATAAGGTCTCCGGGAGGGAGCAATAAGGACCTCGGTAAAGAGGCAATAAGGTCTCCGGAGGGAGCAATAAGGACCTCGGTAAAGAGGCAATAAGGTCTCCGGGAGGGAGCAATGAAGTTCCGTGATTCGGACGAGTAGAAGACACAACTGGCAGAGCAAGGTGAGGAAAGCAGAGAGTGCCTCACAGAAATGGAGCGAATGCTGGCCTTGCCTTTATCAGTTGCTGGGAGAAGCTTGGGAGAGATCTTGGATTTTGCCTGGGAGCAAAGTACATTGCAGGGAGGAGCACGGCCTATTTGGAGACTTGTTCGGAGTTGTTTAGGAGATCAGAGATATTGCAAGGCAGTGGAAAAAGGACAAAAGGCATTAGAACAGTTAAAAGAGGAGTGCTTGGTCAAATCTGGGAAAGATACTTTGGAAGAGGATAGCTCAGAGTCTAAAGAGGAACTTAAAAGGTTAACAAAGAAAATGGAGAAGTCATCTTTGAGGAAGAGTTCTGACTGCACCCGGATAGAGCCCTCAGGTCCGGGGCCGCCTGTGCTGGCCCCGCCTTCATATAATGAGACTTCCCCTCTGAGTGATCCTAGTGGGCGGTCATTCTGTCCAAATGTCTGGAGGGAAGTGAGACATGAGCTGTACTATCCTGTCTTTCAGGATGGAGGGGAAAGATCTGAGCAGGTAGACAGTGAAAAGGAAAGTAACAAAGGCGAAAGATTTGAGCAGGCAGACAGTGAAAAGGGAGGCAAAAAGAAAGTTCCTCTCTATCCCGATCTTAGAGATTTTAGAGATCTTGAGGACTCAGAGAGCACGGATTCTGAAGGAGAGCTACACGCTCTACTAGAACAGTTGGAGAGGACTGTTATTAGAAAAAAGGAAAAGAAAAAGTAAAAGAAAAGGGCATGTCGGCGGCAGTCGGTGTGGGTGGAGCTGTTGCTATGGCGCCTGACACATCAGCGGCAGTCGGAGTGGGTGGAGTCGTTGTTACAGCGCCTTCAGCCACGCTGGCGGCAGCTGGTGTAAACAAAGCCATTGCCATGGTGCCTTCAACTCCTCCCCCATATCCAGAAGCCACTCAGACAGAGCAGCCAGTTCAGTCCCTGAAAGTAGGGAGATCTTTCTGCCCGGGGATGTGGACACAAGTAAGAACAGAATAGAACATTATCCCACTGCACTTGCTGCTTTAGCCTTGAATGGTATCCAACAATGCTTGCAGTCTTTTGGAGTTGCTCCTGCCAGTATAATAGTGCCTTATTCCAGTTATCAAATTAAGATTTTGTGTGGCACTGTAGATGACTGGGCAATATTGCATTGTAGCTTTGAAGGAGTGATTGATAACCATTATCCTAAACATCCATTGCTATCATTTTTTAAGGAGCACCCAGTGATATTCCCTAAGGTTACTTCAGCAGTACCACTTCAAGGGTCACCAAATGTATTTACTGATGGCTCAAAGACAGGCTGTGGAGCCTATTTGATAGAAAGACAAGAGCCCGTGTTATGTCAATTTCAACCGGGCTCCCCCCAAATAGTAGAATTGAAAATAGTAATTGAGGTGTTTAAAAGATGTCAATTTGCATTTAATTTGATTTCAGATTCAGTCTATGTGGTCAACGCAGTGAAAGTATCAGAATTAGCAGGTCCTATTAAGAATAGTAGTACTGTATGTGCCTTATTACAAGAGTTACAAGTTTTAATCTGGCAGAGAAAAAGGTGTTTTTATATTCAACATATCAGAGCACATACAGGATTACCTGGACCATTAAGTGAGGGTAATGATAAAGTTGGTCAATGGACCAGGATGGAATGCATTTTTTGGAGCTCATTCCTGGATCAAGCCAGACAGTTTCACCAATTATTTCATGTAAATGCAAAAACTCTACAGCAGAAATTCCATTTGTCTAGAGCAGATGCTAGACAAGTAGTTTTGGACTGTCCTCAGTGTGTGATTCATCATCATCCTCCCAGTGTGGGAGTGAACCCTAGAGGGTTGTTGCCACTCAAAATCTGGCAAATGGACGTTACCCACATTAAAATATATTCATGTATCTGTGGATACCTGCTCAGGTATCATACATGCTACACCTATGAGTGGAGAAAAGGCTCGCAATGTCATAGGACATTGCTTAGAAGCCTGGGCTGCATGGGGAAAACCACAGCAGCTGAAAACGGACAATGGACCAGCCTATACGGCTCAGTCCTTTGTCTCCTTCTGTAACCAGATGGAGGTACAGCTTAATCATGGATTACCATACAATCCTCAAGGACAAGGAATTGTGGAGCGTGCTCATCGCACCTTGAAAGAATGCTTGCAAAAACAAAAAGGGGGAATAGGCCAAGGCCGTACCCCCAAGGAGAGAATATCTTTAGCCTTATTTACTTTAAACTTTTTCAATTAGGATGCTCAAGGCCGCTCAGCAGCGGACAGACATCAGGATTCCCATGGTTCACCTAAAAGCATGGTGAAGTGGAAGGACATTCTGACAGGCTCTTGGCGGGGGCCTGACCCCGTGCTAACATGGGCGAGAGGGTCTGTTTGTGTTTATCCTCAGGATCAACAAGATCTAGTGTGGGTGCCTGAACGCCTTGTGAGGAAGATTCGTCATGAAGACCTTCCTAAGGATCCTGGTGATAGTAGCAGTGAGTATGTCAGGAGCGCAGAGCAGTTTGGGTTCAACAAGATTATTTTTCCTTTAGCCCCATGATTAGTAATATAGTGAATAAGTCTTGTACAGGAATGCTTGATATATCTACTAGGGATCCTCAGCAGACTGCCACCAATCCTTTTGATTTGTGGCTTTTGTGTGGAGTAAATGGAAGTTCCATGGACTTGGGACCTGTCATTATGCTTGGGCGAGGAATTTATCAAAGAGGTAATTTTTTCCTAGGGTCTGCTACCTGATTGGATTTCTCTAGCAGTAGTGGCTCTGGTACTTGGAATTCTTTATTTCATTCTTACCACAACAAGAACTTTTCAGCTTCGCCAGTATGTCTCTGGCCTCCTTTTCTGTGCATTATAAGTAATGGGAGTGCATCCTTGGATGAAGAAAAGTTAGTATGCACTCCGGGCACATGTTTTTATGCCCTATGCTGGAATGCCACAGCCTTTCCTGTGGCTGTGGTGACTAGAATGCCTCGATATGTACCAGTTCCTGTAGAGGCCCCTAATACCATGATGCTATTCAGATTTAAAAGAGATTTTGGCATCACTGCAGCTATTGTTACTGCTATCACTGTTGCTGCTGTGGGAGCTACTGCCTCAGCTATTGCCTTGTCTAGTTCTATACAGACTGCCAATGCCCTGAATAACATCTCAGCCACTGTGGCACAGGCATTGGATACTCAGACCTCTATGAATTCTCATCTCAAAGGAGGTCTTATGATAGTTAATCAATGCATAGATTTAATACAAGAACAGATTGATTCTCTTTGGCCTATAGCACAATTGGGGTGTGAGTGGAAAATTCAAGGTTTGTGTGTTACTTCCGTACAGTATCAAAATTATACAAAGGCTGCTAATTTGTCTAGACAATTGTCAAAGTTCCTCTTACAGGATTGGTCGGCTGAGTTTGAAAATTTGATGAGAGAGCTGAGATCGACAATCGTACACATCAACTCCACTCAGGTGGATCTGAGCCTGGCTACTGGTTTGACTTCCTGGATACAGACGGCTATGGATCATCTTAAGGAGTGGGCGGGCGTAGGCTCTTTGGCGATACTAATGATACTAGCCTCTCTGGTTTGCCTATGGTGCATCTACAAAATGAGAACCACACAAAAGCGTAATGCAGCCATGATTATACAAGCCCTTGTCGCCATTGAGGCGGGCCAGTCCCCTCAGGCATGGCTTGCTGCCGTGAAGTAAATCTTCACTAAGCATAGTCCCTGCCCACTGAGGTATTCGTTCCACGGATATTAGGGTCTGGCAAGTCAGTGACGGAGTTGACGGGTAAGTCTCGGCCACCTAAGACAGGGCAGTCCCGAGTGGGGAGGCTGACCCAGAGACGGGTAAGAGTTTGAGCACCGCCCTCCTACAGGCTCAGGCCCACCGTGAGATCCCCAGATAAAGGGATTACGAAGCCTTTCCAGGGACTTCTACCAACTTTAGAAAAAATAAAAAAGGGGGAACTGTAGAGAGCTGCGAAGTGCCGCGCCCTAAAGATGGCGCTGGTCTCCGCCTTCCACCAGCCCGACGGTGAGCGCTCTCTATGATAATAAGTTCATATTTGGCATAGACCGCTGATCTGGCTTGTTTCCGCATACGTAGGCCTCTAAGATAGCACCACTTGGCTTTACTTGACTGGCTGTTCATTTTAGTATTTAGCCTGTGGGTTGGGTCTGCCCGGGCATTCGGAATTCGGAATTCAGAAGACTGTTTTCAAGGGACCTGAATAAACTGCTGGAGAAGAGCTTTTGTGAGTTGCGTCATCCTTGCTGGACAAGGGGGGGGGGGCGTGACATTCTGGGCCAGAACAAAAGTTTCTTCTATAGCTATTCTAGGTTAGTTTTTTATCTATCTATCTATCTATCTATCTATCTATCTATCTATCTATCTATCATATATCTATCTATCTATCTATCTTTCTATCATCTATCTATCTATCTATCTATCTATCTATCTATCTATCTATCTATCATCTATTGTATGTGTATATGCATGTGTGTGCACACACATGCTAGATGTCAGCCTCAGTTCTTGTTCCTCAGGAACTGTTTACTTTGGCTTCTTTTTGAAAAAGGGTCTTTTATTTCCCTTGAGGTTGCCAATTTGGCTAGACTGACCGGCCAGTGAGCCTCAGAATCCATCTTTTCTGCCTTTCCAGCTCTGGGATTAAAACTCATGCCGCCACTGTGGTTTTTAAGTGGATTCTAGAAATCAACCAAGCTGGCTCACACCCAGTATAGTGAGTAGCCAACACTATAGTGACTTAGCTATCTTTCTAGGGCCTGGTTTTCATTTTGCCAAAGAAATACTGCAGGTAATAAGCAGTGGTTTGTGTCTCTGATCTCAGTTTTGAAGCAGAAGAAAGGAGGAAACTCTGTAGTCTTAGCAAATGATCAGAAAAGTCTTTCTGAAGACTTCCACATTGGTGCAGGAACAAGGCCTTGACAAGTCCACAAGCCTGCTACAGAGGGTGAGACCCAGGTTGTATAGTCTACCTGTGTCTGGACAGAGAGGAAATATATTCAACGCTGCAGGAACAAGGGAACTACGAGGGGGAGGACTTTAGAGCCACAAAGAGTGAACTAATCAGTCATGCTAGGCTGTGCTCTGTATAACTGTCCCCCAGACTGTCATCAGACAATCATCAGTGAATTCTTGAAAGCTTAGAAAACTTCAGCACAAATAGATTTTCTTTGAAAGAGCATCTCATATAGCCCAGGCTGCCCATGAGCTTGCTAGGTAGTCAAGAGTGTCCTTGAATTCCTGATCCTCCAACTTTAACTTTTCAAGTGCTGAGCTTGCAGGCATTCATCTAGTTTATGTGATGCTGTGAATAGAACCCAGGGCCTTGTGAATGGTAGGCAAGCATCCAACCAATTGAGCCACAAAGAGATGTATTATGGACAATGGAGAAAGAATTGTCTCTTGTGACCTGTGAGATTAACAACATAGATGATGTGAGTCATAACACCAGGAAAAGGCAAAGACCATGAGGACCATTGAAGACTTGGCAGTACCGTAGAACTTGGTGTTTAAAGCATCATTGCTGAAATTACAAGAGTTTTCCAGGGAGTTGAATGTCTATTATTGGTAACATCTCTAAAAGGATGTAGCTATTCTGAGCACAAGTGAAGAAAGAGCAAGAAGACCGTCCTGAGGGTCAACACTAGGCAAGGCATCCCTGGGTCAGACATCCTTCATGGCTGACAGGGGGAACCTCTTTTTTATGATTTTTAAATTTATTTTTGTATGTGCTTTGCCTGCATGTATGTCTATTTGAGGGTGTCAGATACCCTGGAACTGGAGTTACAGACAGTTGTGAGCATCCATATGGGTGCTGGGAAATGAAGCTGGGACCTCTGAAAGAGCAGCCAGTGCTCTTGACCACTGAGCCATCTCTCAAACCATGACAGGGAGAACTTTTAAAGCGGGTCTTTAGGACTGCCCCTCTCACGGGCTCTGCTTGGAGAAATCTCCCTCTCTTCTGCCACCTGTTCACCAGTTCATGCAGGAATCACCCCACCCCATTCCTCCAACCACAGAACCTCAGTGTAAGGAATTTCCTTTCCTTACATGGCCTGGTCAAACTTTCCAATCCCAAAGACTGTAGGGTGTCTTTAAGATTAATCTGAACTTGGACTTCTGAGGATATCTGTGTTCTGGAGCTTTCTTGCTGTTGGATTTAGGACAAAGCACTTATGTTTTAAGAGTAACTCTCATTTTTGGTTTACTTCTCTGAAATGTTTTTTTTTTTTTTATGTTTCACACGATACACATGGCCAGATGCAAGGATAAGTATGATTATTATCTGTATGTAGCTTTAGCAGCCCTGCCTGGTGCCCAGAAGTCTATAGTTTCTGAGTGAACACAAAACTCCCCATGCTGTTTCTGAGAATTTGAGCTGTGTCATGAACATGTCATTGAATAGGCTTTAGAAAAAGATAACTTGCCTGCTTGTAAGTTTTTTGAGTTTCCTTAAGCAAGAAACAAAAGCCACCATCTTCAACCATCCCTGGAATTATTAAGACCATAGTATCTTCCTAAGACTTCTGGGAAGACGCTGCGGTGATGAGGGGTATAGCTGTCTCCACAGAGTCAAGCATGAGAAACCAGGAGCAAGCGGTAGAATCAAACAGCAACGGTGGGAATTAGCGATCGGCGCTGCTACAGCCCATGTGCAAATATGCTTTTCCTTTACCTCTCGTGGAAAACCTTCTCCCATTCCATCTTATGTCTGCCTGATTTAGTCACTGACTTCTTTTTCCCCCAGCGTTCCGTGAATGACTTATGGCTTTGTGCTGCCACATCCCACAAGATTACACAAGGAAGAGAAAAAAGCTAGTAAGTGAGCCAAACTTCATAAAGAAACAAATGAAAAAAAAACCCAGTTTCAAAAAACAGATTCATCTTGGCTTTGGCCAACCAACAGTTTTGTACTCACCGGAGACATTCATTCCGAAGACAGCACTGTTTCTGTGACGATTTCCTGTTGCCACCAAGCTAAGACCAAGCCAGAGTTAGGTCCCCAGAGATGTCCAACAATGTCCACTATCCCCCCAATACTCTTTCCCCCCCCGAAGTGAACTTTGCTGTTAGGTTGTAGAAACAGCCCCTTCTCCTGGTTAATAATTGGACAAAAGCATCGTTGGATGGGAGTAAACACCGTCAAACTGTTTCTTTAGTAGGTCCTGAGAAAAGAGGACTTCAGGGTTTCAAGGGCCAAGGGTGATCTAGTTCTCCTCATGATTTTTTTTTTTTTTTGAGTAAAGAAATTGATGACCAGAAGGATGAAAAGACTTGCCTAAAATCACACAGCTAAATCATGAGTAGCTAGATTACTGGTTGGTTCTCAAGCTGGGGGATCGAAAGATCCTTTCACAAGGGAGACCTAAGACCACGGGTAAACACAGATATTTACATCGTGATTCATAACAGTAGCAAAAGTACAGTTATGAAGCAGCAACAAAAGTAATTTTACTGTTGGGGGTCACTACAACATGAGGAACTGTGTTAAAGGGTTGCAGCACTAGGAAGGCTGAGAGCCACAGGGCTGTGTGGACATATGCCCACCTCAGAGCACCATGGGCTTCTTGTAAATGATTTTCCATCTCCTTATTTAAGTGGAAGTAACACTGTATTTCCTTTCCTCTTTATTTCTTTTGTTCCTGTCCTATCCCCTTCCCTCCCTCCTCTATTATTTTCTCTTCTCCCCTCTTCTTTCTGCACTTCTCTCTCTCTCCAGGGTATAATGTAGCCCAGACTGTAGGTAAAATGACCTCGAACTCCTTATTTTCCTGTCTTTCCCTTCCACATGTTGGGATTACAAGAGTACACCACCACAACTGACCTTTATTTCATTTTTTCAACTAAAGAGCTTTAAGAGCTTGTTGGATAGGATTTCTATCGCTGACCTCTTTACTAAGGCTAAGCCACTCCAGGGAGTCAGGGCAGTCTGGTAGATACCCGCCAGGAAGGTTGTATTGAATATTAGAGAACTGGCTGCCAGAATAGGTACAGAGAGGCATTTCCTTAGTTCTTGGTAGAAGTGTCCAAATGACAGGGATGAGAGTTTGTATAAGAATGAATTCACAGTGACTGTGGCAACACACATAAGATCTGCACAGCTTTAAACCAGATGAGTTTGAGCACAGAGACTAGAAAGTGGACACTGGATCCTACCCATAATCAAAAAACTTTCTGCAACTGATATTCACAGATAAATGGAAAGCCATTTTTTCTACAATCGATAAAACCACAATGTATGTATGTGTGTGTATATGTTTGTATGTATGTATGCATATATATATGTACGTATGCTGGGTATATACAGGGAAGGCCCCATGCTCAGAAATAGTTGGCTAACACAAAACACACTCTATGATTTGTATTTAATTTTATTGTGGATTTTTTATTTTGTTTGACTTTTTTTTTTGTCTTATGGGTCTTTTGCTTTTTGTTTTGGCTTTCAATTTTTGTTTTTGATTTTTATTTGTTTAGAGAGAGAGAATGTGTGTGTTGGGTAGTTAGAGAGGTGGGGAAGAGCTGGGGGAAAGATACGATGAAAATATATTGCATAAAAGTTTTAAATCAAAATCAATCAATCTAACAAACAGAAAAGTGAGTTCTAATACTATAGATATCTAATACTATTTCTAATTACTATAATTATTCTCACTTCAGCTAACAATTTGTTCCAACTGTTCCTCAAGGATCTGCCTACATTCCTGGTTTGTAAAGTGGGAATGAGTGCGAGGTGGAAGGTAAGCTGGAGGTGGGAGAAAGGAGACCCAGGAGGGCTCTTAGACTCTTACTATAAGAAAAATAGACACATTACAGAATAAGGCGTAGAGTGTCAGTCTGTTTATGCCTAACTCTGCCTCAGTCCATGGTGTGCAGGCACCCTAAAAGTGCCCACTTACGAGTCAGCAGGAACCTCTGCTCTGTTTCCTGGTTCTGTCTCTCTCTCTCTCTCTCTGTGAACGTATGTGATTATGAAATGTGTCTATGTGTACATGTTTGTGTGTAGAGCTGAACACTGTAAGCAGCATGTGCATGTATATCAGTCAGCATGTACGTGCATGTGTATGTGGACAAAGAACAACCTCAGGTGTTCTCAAATGTCATCCCTGCCCCTAAAGAAGACGAAACATCTCAATGGCCTGGAACTCACCAAGGTAGGCCTCCCTAGCACTGGCATTACAACGACACACCATGCCTGGCTTTGTTACTCCATGAGGGGTCTAGGGATTGTATTTGGCTCCTTGTGTTTTCCTCATACTTTACTGACTAGGCTATCATTCTGGTCCCATTGGCTCTCTTTTATCAGTTGTGTAATTCTGGGAACATCACTCAGCCCTCTCTTGCCTTGGCTTTCTCAACAACACAATAAACTGCTGTATTGATTTGGTGTAAAGGTCCGAGACTCAGAGCACAGAGCCTAGCACAGAGAAAGGGTATAAAAGAGGGACTGACATAGCTCCATGGAAAGCCTGCTGCATCTAGAGGAATCTGAGAACTTTACTTTTCAATTTGGCAGGGCTGTGCCAGCAATAATTTCATAAATATTCTTTTCATTTTGCATTTTATAGTATTTAATCTTCACTCTTTCATGTATGTTCCATGATGGTTTCTGCATGTGTTTGTGTATTGCTTAGTATGTTTTTATGACTGCTAATTATGTTTCTCAGTTTATTGCTGAGATAATTTAGAATAATCCAGTCTATGACTCTTCAGTCACATATCATATGCTCCTCCTCTTATTCTGAAATCTTTTCTTTCTTCTTTCATCTTCATCATTGTTCCTTCTAGTTATTGGCTATAATCTCCCATAACTTTAACAGTCTCGAAAATCTACAACCCCTAACAGTAGTGTCACAACCTTCCTTTTTTGGCTACTTTACCCTCATCAATTTTTTTCTTTTCAAATTTTATCTAATAATCATTATGCTTAGCATCAAACTTCTCTCACTTCTGGTCTTATTAACTAAAATTCAAATGCACTCCATGTTATCCTTGATTGTTTATCCTTCAACAGTTATCAAAATCAAAGTAGTCCACTGTTACAGTTGGCACTTATGGCATTTTCATAGTGGTAATATAACTAGTTGTTCTTACAGTTTATATCCCATGCAAGAAATAATATAGAATTTTTACCAGGTACCCTGAGCTCCTAGACCAGTGGTTTTCAACCTTCCTAATGCTGTGACTCTTTAATACTGTTTCTCATGTTGTGGAGATCCCCAGCCATAAAATTATTTTGTTGCTACTCTCTAGCTGTGTTTTTGCCACTGTTTTGAATCATTATGCAAATATCTGATGTGTAGGATATCTGATATGCAATGCCCAAAGAAGTTGTGGCCTACAGATTAAGAGCCTTTGTCCTGTATAGACAAACTACTCTATGAACTGCAAACTCAACTCTATTACCTCAAGGTCATATATGAACACTGAAAATATTTCAAATGAAAGAATATAGCTGACAAAAATAACCTAAACAAAGAACACCATTGTCACATGTGTAAATACCAACACACTGACATAAGAAACACAAAAGAACAATACAATACACTCATTCTCAAGTTACTAACCCTATAGTAATGGCATCTAGTGATAGTGAGTTATATGAAATCCCAGACTGAGAACTCGAAAGAATGATTACTTATACATGATTACATTCTTTGAACAATATATTCAAAGAAACCAAAGAAGAAAATAAGCTCACCATTGAGACCACAAACATAGGGAAGGCAATGCAAGATATAAAATAATAAGATAAAGAGATCAAAATGCTGAATAAAAACTGACCTGAAGTGCTGAAAATGAAAAAAAACAAATCAAAAAAAAAAAAAAAAGAATCTTTGGTAAGTCTCACCAATAGAATGGATCATGAAGGAATGGTGTAGAAAAAATAGCTAATTAAACTATTTACTAGTATTTATATTATCTTTAATTGTTTTGGCGGTGTTAATCCTTAACCCGCCATTATAAATGAACACACACAGACACCGGGTGGATCTTAACAAGTCTAGGCCTGGGTTGTGCAATCCTAACCCATCTAAGCTAGCTCATAATTCTATTACCCAAATATAACCCCATATATACATACGTCCCTTTGGACTATTATTCTCCACAATAAGCCAATGTTCCATGCCACATGGAAGGATCTTCTTTAATCTACCGCCTGGCGTGTCTTCCTTGTTTGCTCCTAGCTTCTCTCTGGCAATCTTCCTCTTCCCAAGATGTTCTGTATCTCCCCCCAAAAGCCCAAGAACCTTAGTCCTACCTATCTCTGTCTTTGCTTAATCTCCAGGCCTCAGCATTTATTTAACCAGTCAGAGTCAATTAAATAACAGACAGCAAACAGGATCAATTAACATTTAGAATGCTTAACACCACCCCATCAGAATGGGACATCAGACCTTGAAGATAAGGAGGAAGAACTGGAACAACTGAACAATTACAAGGATAGTAAGAATATACCAGTTGGAATTCCAAGTTATACACAGCACTTTTATTTATTTATTTATTTATTTATTTATTTATTTATTTATTTATTTATTTATTTATATTCAAGTTACATCTCAATCACAATCCCCTCCCTACTCCCTCCTCCAGTCCCACCCTCCTACCCTCTTCCCCCTCAACCCCCCATCCTCTTCCCTTTTTTTAAAGTTTAAGGTATATCTTTTCCCCCCAACAGCTCCCCTTTTCAGTCCAATAAATGGTTCTTTCTCTTATAACAATAAATACAACACAAAACAACAGAAAGAAATAGATAGGCCACAATTATGAGAGTTATATGGCTTAGCATACATTCCCAATGTCCAGTCCATATGTATTTGGCACCTGACTTTAACATTCTACTATCTAACCATCTCCATGAGTTTAAAGTTCTATATCTAACTCAGCTTTCATACTAACTTGCATCACAATTACTTTAAAAAAACTCCAAGTCTATAGATAATAGGCAGAGAAGAAGGAGAACAACTTAGTTTAGTATCTTAGAAAACATATTTAAAAGATAATAACTATAATTTTAGTACTTGTGAGGCTGAGTCAGGCATATCTCTGTGAATTCAAGACCAGCCTAGTCTACATATAGAGTTCCAGGACATCAAGGACTAAATAGACCCTGTTTTAACCCCACTCCCAAGAATCATAACAGAAAAATTCCCTGAATTAGGAAAACTGATGACAATCCAGAGATAGGAGATATTCAGGATACTAAATAGGCAAGATCTGAAAGACTCCTAGCTTCATCATATTATAATTAAAATGGTAAATATATAGAACAAAGAAAGTATACTAAAAGCAGCAAGAGAACAAACCTGAGTCATATATAAAGACAGACTCATCAGACTAACAGCAGATTATTCACCAGAAATGTTTAAAGTCAGGAGGACCAGGGCAAATCTGTTCCAAGTTCTGAAAGACAGTAACTACCAACTCAGACTATTACAACCAACAAAGCTATGTGTCATAATTAAAAGGAAAAAAAAACTTTCCACGATAAAAATAGGCCAAAGGAATTAATAACCATTAAATCAACTCTACAGAAAATACTGAAGGAATCTTTTAGACTGAAGGGAAAAACAAATCCTCCTACAAACCCATAGGAAAGAATAAACTATGCTAGAACAGTAGTTAAACAAAAGAGAAAGAAGAGAAATCAACACGCACATCTTTAATAATAACTATGAGTATTAATAGTCTCAATTCTCCCAATTAAAAGATGGAGACTGTTAGAGTGGATAAAAAGCAGTAACCATCTATTTGCTGTCTCCAATAGAAGTTCTTCATTACAAAAGACAGACTTTATCTGGGGAGAAATGATTAAAAAAATGTGTACTAAAGAAGTTGGCAGGTGTCACAGCTATAGTACCTGAAAAAAAAAAAATAGACTTCAACCCAAAATTTGTGAGAAAATACCGTCACTTTAAACTGGTTAAAAGTAAAATGCACCAAGAGAGATGCCAAGACTCTAAACGTTTGTGCCTGGGACACAGTTTCATAAAGCAAATCTGTTAGGTGTTAAGCCACAGATTAAGCGTACCACAACAGTAGTAGATAACCTCAATACCCACTCCACTAATTCACAGTCATCCCAACAAAAAATAAGTAAAGTGATAAGTGAATTAAATGGTACAATGGATCAAACGAACTTAAAACAGACATCTTAGAATGTTGTATCTAATTGCTGTAGAATGCACATTGTTTTCAGCAGTCAGTGGGACTTCCACCAAAATAGATAATATATTAGGGCAGAAAGCAAGTCTCGGTTAGTACAGGAAAATCGAAATGGTTCTTTGTATGGCATTTTATTACATGGAATAAGACTACAAATCAACAGCAAGGGAAAAAAAAACCAGAACATATACAAACTCATGGAGATTAAACAACATGCCACTGAATGACCAATAGGTCTTAGGAGAAACCAAGAAGGAATTAGCATCCCGAGACTGGCCCTCGGCCTCAGTGTCTCCTACTTTGAAACGCCTGTGTAGTGAGAGTGAAGTGGAGGGAGAAGTTAATGCACAAGCTGAAGTGTAAGAGAAGAAAGGTGAGCCAGAGGTCCAAGAAGATTAGCTTGCGCTCCTATAGAGGCTGAAGAAGCAGAAATAAAGGATGCTGGAGGCTGGAACTGTTGTGCAAGTTGCTGGACTGTATGCTACTGTTGGGAATAAGTTTCAAACATGGAACTTCACCATCTTGCAGAGACCACCTCTGAAAGATTGCCTTGCTTACAACCCAAACAATCCCCGTTAGCCTTCTACCCTGGACCTGTGGCATTGGAGTAGCTCTTTTCTCAACTGTGGCTAAATGTAACTTGGGTGCCATAAATCATCTTTCTTGCTATCTCAACTGAAGAATAAAAAAAATTCATATAATCAAATGAAGGAAATGAAAATATCATATCAAAACTTATGGGGTACAATGAAAATCAGTCCTAAGAGGGAAGTTTGTGGAAGTTATAAGCACCCAGATCAAGAAATTAGAGGGATCTAAAATAAATAACTTGGGGGGGGGGCAAGATGGCGGCGACCTGCATTGACACATTTTGAACGTGGGAGAAAAGAGCCATAAAAGCACAGCGTTATTAGACACTGTGCAAAAACTGGAGGGGCTAGACCCTCCGGGAACACTCACAGCTCCCAAGGGACTGTTAAAAGTCCCAGGGTAAGGCTCTCCCCCCATCTCTCTCAGACACGGAAGCCACTAAATCCGGGAATCGGGAACTCCCATTTGGAGAGGTGCCTGGTAAGATCGACCCCAATACACAGCAGGCAGAATCAGAGGCCACATGGCGATTGCCCACTAGCCTACTGGGCTCCCCACACCTCAGGAGGACCTTATAGCTATTTAGGAAACATTGAGGGATAGTTGAAGTCTTAGCAAGGAAGAAACAGGGCGCTCGGCGGGTGGTCCACAACCGCTCGAGCTGTGGAGGATTCGAGAGAGCGGGAAGCCAGAGGGCAGAGCAGTCAGGGTGGGAAGCCGGCACAGACGGGTGGGGCTGTAGCTCCGCGCACCCATGGCAGATCATCTAGGGAGGGAAGCCTGCACAGGAGGTGGGCGGGGCTGAAGCCCTGTGCACCCGCGGCAGAGCAGCTAGGGAGGGAAGCCGGCACAGGCGGCAGGCGGGGCCGAAGCTCTGCACACCCGCGGCTGAGCAGACAGGGAGGGAAACTGGCACAGGCGGGCAGGGCTGAGGGGCCAGGCCTGTGGCAGAGAAGCCTAGTGGGAAACCAGAAGCCAGGGGAACATAGCTGTATTCTGGAAAACCCAGACATATTAGGTGTGGAGCCGGGCCCTGTCAGCCTCCGTGACAACAAGCAAAGCCCACAGAATCTGTGCCTGGGCAAACAGATCCATACCATCAGAACCATTACAGGCTGATCACTCAGTGTGCAACATAGAGAAGTCTGAATTGGGAGCAGTGAAACAATCCCGGACCATTACTCACTACCTGGGAATAGGCTGCACCAGCTCACAGTGCTTCAGGCTATTAAAACCACAGTGACACTGAGATCCCCCTGTAAGCAACGACAGACAGCCAAGCAATTCGACTCCTACACCAAAGCATCCCTTGTGGATCCAAGCACAGAAAACGACAAGAACAGACAGCTAAACACATCCATATGGCCAAAGGTCCAAGAAAAAGTAGAAATCAAGGAAATATGACCCCAACAACGCAGAATTATCCTAGCTCATCCAATTCAGATGACCTCACACCAACAGAAACACATGAAAATGATGACAATTCTGCATTATGGAAAGTGATAGAGTCCCTTCAAGAAGAACTTAAATCTATGAAGGAATTCAAAGAAGCCACAATTTTACAAGTTAAAACAATGAACCACACCATTAAAGAACTCCAAGCCAAGGTGACAGAGCTTGAACAGGAAAAGGAAAGAAATGAAAGATTTTCAGACAAAAACAAGCAAGCTGGAGAAGAAAATGTACAGAATGAACAATACCATACAAGACATGAAAGTAGAAATAGAAACAATAAAGAAAACAGTCAGAGTTAAAAGAGGAAGTGGAGAATCAAGGGAAGAGAACAGGAACTATGGATGTGAGTATGAAAAATAGGATGCAAGAGATGGAAGACAGGATCTCAGGCATGGAAGATTCGATGGAAGAAATCAGTACAACATCCAAAGAAAATGAGAAGGCTAAAAAATCTCTCACCCACAACATCCAAGTAATCAAGGACTCAATGAAAAGACAGAACCTAAGAATTATAGGCATAGAGGAAAGAGAAGACTCCCGACTCCAAGGTCCAGGAAATATCTTCAACAAAATCATAAAAGAAAACTTCCCAAACCTGAAAAAAGAGATGCCAATAAAAATCCAAGAGGCTTACAGAACACTGAACATATTAGATCAGAAAAGAAACTCCTCTCGCCACATAATAATTGAAACACCAAATGTACAGAACAAAGAAAGAAAATTAAAAGCTGTAAGAGAAAAAGGTCAAGTCACATAAAATGGCAGACCCATCAGAATTACACCTGACTTCTCCTCAGAAATTTTAAAAGCTAGAAGGGCCTGGATAGATATCCTACAAGTCCTGAGAGAACATAGGTGCCCAGCCAGACTACTACACCCAGCAAAAGTCTCTATCAACATAGATGGAGAAAACAAGATATTCCATGACAAAATCAAATTTAAACAATATCTACCCACAAACCCAGCCCTACAGAAAATCCTAGAAGGAAAATTCCAACCCAGAGAAGAAAACTTTACCCAAGAAAACAAAAGGAATAGAAAACCCCTCAGCAACTAAACCAAAAGAGGCACAGGACCATCACCTATATACCAAACTAATGGGAAATAACAACCTCAGGTCACTAACATCCATCAACATCAATGGACTCAACTCCCCAATAAAAAGACACAGGCTTACAGACTGGATCCGTAAGCAAGACCTGTCTTTTTGCTGCATACAAGAAACACATTTCACTATCAAAGCTAGACACTACCTCAGAGTAAAGTGCTGGGAAAAGGTTTTCCAATCAAATGGACCCAGGAAGCAAGCTGGAGTAGCCATCCTAATATCAAACAAAATAGACTTCCAACTGAAATTAATGAAAAAAGACAGAGAAGGGCATTATATACATATTAAAGGGAATATTCATCAAGAGGAAATCTCAATACTGAACATCTATGCCCCAAATACAAAGGTACCTACTTTTGTAAAAGAAATGCTTCTAAAACTTAAATTGCACGTCGATCACAACACATTAGTAGTGGGAGACTTCAACACCCCACTCACAACAATGGACAGATCATCAAGACAGAAGCCAAACATAGAAATAATGAGTCTAACAGAGATCATGAAACAAATGGACCTAACAGATATCTACAGAACGTTTCACCCAAACACAAAGGAACACACCTTCTTCTCAGCACCTCACGGAACCTACTCCAAAATCGACCACAGAGTTGGACACAAAGATAGTCTCAATAGACACAAGAAAATGGAAATAACACCTTGTATCTTATCAGACCACCACGGAATAAAGCTGGTCTTCAACAGCAAAAGAATCAACAGAAAGCCTACACACATATGGAAATTGAACAGCTCCTTACTGGATGACCACCGGGTCAGGGAAGAAATAAAGAAGGAAAATCAAAGACTTCTTAAAATCCAACGACAATGAAGACACAACATACCCAAACCTATGGGATACAATGAAAGCTGTGCTACGAGGAAAGTTCATAGCACTAAGTGCTTTCAAAAAGAAAATTGTGACAGCTCATATTAGCAAATTAACAGCTAAGCTGGGTGAATTGGAAAAAAAAGAAGCAAACACTCCCAAGAGGAGCAGAAGGCAGGAAATCATCAAACTTAGGGCTGAAATCAACAACTTAGAATCAAAAAGAACTATACAAAGAATCAATGAAACCAAGAGTTGGTTCTTCAAGAAAATCAACAAAATAGACAGACCCTTAGCCAAATTAACTAAAAGGCAAAGGGAAAGAACCCAAATCAACAAAATCAGAAATGAAAAGGGAGAAATAACAACAGACATTGAGGAGATTCAGAAAATATTCGGGTTCTACTTTAAAAATCTATATTCCACCAAATTTGAAAACTTAAGTGAAATGGACAATTTCCTCAACAAATTCCACCTACCAAAACTAAATCAAAATCAGAATAACAGCTTAAACAGCCCAATAACCCCTAAGGAAATAGAAATAGTCATTAATAATCTCCCAACCAAAAAAAGCCCAGGGCCAGATGGCTTTAGCCCCGAATTCTACCGGACCTTCAAAGAGGAACTAACAGCATTACTCTTTAAACTCTTCCATCACATAGAAACAGAAAGAACACTGCCAAACTCATTCTATGAGGCCACTGTCATTCTGATTCCTAAACCACACAAAGACCCAACAAAGAAAGAGAACTTCAGACCAATCTCCCTCATGAACATAGATGCAAAAATACTTAATAAAATACTAGCAAACCGAATTCAAGAACACATCAAAAGTGTCATACTTCATGATCAAGTAGGCTTCATCCCAGGAATTCAGGGATGGTTCAATATACAAAAGTCTATCAATGTAATTCACCATATAAACAAGATGAAAGAAAAAAACCACATGATAATCTCGCTAGATGCAGAAAAAGCATTCGACAAAATCCAACACCCCTTCATGCTAAAAGTTCTGGAGAGAACGGGCATACAAGGACCATACCTAGAAATAATAAAGGCAATATACAGCAAGCCAGAGGCCAACATCAAATTAAATGGAGAGAAGCTTGAAGCATTTCCTCTGAACTCAGGAACAAGACAAGGATGTCCACTTTCACCATACCTCTTCAATATAGTACTTGAAGTCCTTGCTAGAGCAATAAGACAACTAAAGGAGATCAAAGGGATAAATATTGGAAATGAAGAAGTCAAATTATCCCTATTCGCAGATGATATGTTAGTATACATAAGCAACCCCAAAAATTCCACCAGAGAACTCTCACAGCTGATAAACAACTTCAGCAAGGTGACTCATACAAAATTAACTCAAAAAAATCAGAAGCCCTTCTTTATACAACAAACAAGCATACCGAAAAAGAAATAAGGGAAACAACCCCCTTCACAATAGCCACAAACAATATAAAATACCTGGGGGTAACTCTAACCAAGCAAGTAAAGGACCTATACAACAAGAACTTCAAGCCCCTGAAGAAAGAAATGGAAGAGGCCTTTA
>CAJQZJ010032716.1:2358051-2421382 GCA_907164525.1 Lophiomys imhausi
CAACAAGAACTTCAAGCCCCTGAAGAAAGAAATGGAAGAGGCCTTTAAAAGATGGAAAGATCTCCCATGCTCATGGATAGGTAGGATCAACATAATAAAAATGGCCATCCTACCAAAAGCAATATATAGATTCAATGCCATTCCTATCAAAATACCAACACAATTCTTTATAGACCTGGAAAAAGCTATTCTCAACTTCATATGGAACAACAAAAAGCCCAGAATAGCTAAATCAATCCTGTACAATAAAAAAGCATCTGGAGGTATCACCATCCCAGATTTCAAGCTGTACTACAGAGCAATAATAATAAAAACAGCATGGTACTGGTATAGAAACAGACCAGTGGATCAATGGAATCGAATTGAAGACCCAAACATGGACCCACACACCTATGGCCAACTAATCTTTGACAAAGAAGCCAAAACCGCACAATGGAAGAAGGACAGCATCTTCAACAAATGGTGCTGGTCCAACTGGATGTCCACTTGCAAAAGAATGAAATTAGACCCATACCTATCACCTTGTACAAAACTTAATTCCAAGTGGATCAAAGACCTTAACCTAAGGCCGGCCACACTAAATATACTAGAAGAAAAAGTAGGAGAAACCCTCAAACTCATTGGCACTGGTGACAATTTCCTGAACAGAACACCAACAGCTCAGGACCTGAGATCAACAATCAATAAATGGAACCTCATGAAACTGAAAAGCTTCTGTAAGGCAAAAGACACTGTCATTCGAAGAAAACGGCAACCAACAGACTGGGAGAAAATCTTCACCAACCCCACATCTAATAGAGGGCTATTATCTAAAATCTACAAAGAACTCAAGAAACTAAATGCCAAGAAACCAAATAATCCAATCAAAAAATGGGAGACGGAGCTAAATAGAGAATTCACAAAGGAGGAATCCCTAATGGCCGGGAGTCACCTGAAGAAATGCTCAACATCCTTAATCATCAGAGAAAGGCAACTCAAGACGACCCTGAGATTCCATCTCACACCTGTCAGAATGGCTAAGATAAAGAGCTCAAATGACAGCACATGCTGGCGAGGGTGTGGAGAAAGGGGAACCCTACTCCATTGCTGGTGGGTGTGCAGGCTTGTCCAACCACTATGGAGGTTTGTCTGGCGATATCTTAGAAATCTTGGAATAACTTTGCCTCAGGACCCAGCCATACCACTTCTGGGTATACACCCAAAGGACCCCTCACAGAGCCATAGGGAAGTCTCCTCCTCTATGTTCATAGCAGCCTTATTTGTAATAGCTAGAAATTGGAAAAAACCCAGATGTCCCTCAACTGAAGAATGGATTAAAAAACTGTGGTACATCTATACAATGGAATATTACTCAGCTATCAGAAACAATGAAATCATGCAATTTGCAACCAAATGGATGGAACTAGAGAAACTCATCCTGAGTGAGCTAATCCAGACTCAGAAGTATGCACATGGCATCTATTCACTTATAGTAGGATTTTAGCTATATAGTACAGGATATCTGTACTACAACCAACACACCAAAATGAACATGGAACATAAACTTTTTTTTTCTTTTTCCTCTATTTTTTGTTGTTGATCTTTATTTTTGTGGGTTTGTGTGTTTGTTGGTCTTTTTTTAGTTTTCCCCCCATAGCAAGGAGACACCTTTAATTGGCAGTACTGCCTTGTAGGCCCCCGGTGTATGAAGAGGCTCTTGGCCCTCATATGACTCCTGATCTGTGATGAGAGACTGTTATGCAGGGATACTCCACACCAGAGGAACAAGACGGAAGGGTCAGGGGGTAGAGCATGGGAGGGTGGGGCTGGGAAGCGGGGAAAAGAGGACAATATGATAAGGATGTCACCTGAAGCAACAAATAAATTTATTAATTAAAAAAAGCAGGTAACAATGTTAAAACACTGTAAATAAAATAAAGGATACAGCCATTCAACCTGGTTTTATAAACCTCCAAGTGTCGAAAAAACGTAGAGCTAAGGTAAAATACATGAGAAATGTGGTGTTAACCCATGCCTTTAACTTCAGCAGAGATGGGTGGAGCACCATAGAGTTAGTGGTCTTATAAATTCTAGAGTTACACAGAACAGGGTGGTGAGGGTGCACACCCTTAATCCCATCATTCAAGAAGAGTATACCCTTAATCCCAACACACTAGAGACAGAAACAGGCAGATCTCAGAGCTCAAGGTCAGCCTGATACAAAACAAACTCTAAATAGAGAAAAACTTCGATCCAGGAGTGGTGGAACACATCTTTAATCCCTTCAGATGGGAACCACAGGTCTCTGATCCCAATAATTAGAATGCAGAGACACACACATAGGATTTGGAAGGACCTAAGCTAAAAAGCTACTTACAAAAGGCCAACTCAATACAAACAAATTGTCCTTTGAGATCTCAAAATATACACTAAAGCTGGTTTAGCTCCAAAATAATAAAATAATTTCTTCTTTAAACCAGATTGAAAGATAACACTTTATATATTGTCAAAAAACCAAATTTGCTTCAGGAGAAATATTACCTAACCCCCCCCCCAAAAAAAAAGGAAGGTAATTGTCCCAGAGTTAGGATTAGGGCAGGGCTCTGTTCTTATCTTTTCAGGAGAATCAAAGCATCCATTCAAGGAACCCAGGGACAACTGGACAACGGAAACTTCAGCAGAAAACAGAATCAGACACCAAAGAAGACGAGTGACCCAGTTGATTCAGCCTGACAGACTCCCTCAATAGCTGTTTCCATCAAAAGCCTACAACCACAACAACTCAATATCGTTAAGACCGTTCAGCTCTACACAATGCCCCAGCCAGAACCTCAGTAAAGCCTGGAAGATCAGCTTCTGCCTACAAACTCCTTAGGACATCTAAACAGCTGAGAACAGAAGGACTGAACATAAAAGGATTGTACTAACATTTTTAACCATTTTTCCAATTTGGTTCGGGCTCCAAACAGGTTTACTACGACCCAAATCAGCAGGAAGTCATTTTAAGAGAGCCACATCCCATGCCCAGAGGGTGGGGAGGGTGTTTCTCCGCCTCCCCTTTTTGGTTATTTGAAGGATAACTGAAAACTCTGTTATTTAGGGGAAGAGATTACAAGCTGTTAAATGGTCCTGTTTAATGGGTTTTGGAGGTTAGACCCAGGGTATTCCTTCTTTCCCGTTTCTGTATCCTTCTTTCTCTCCTATGTAGGAGTGCACGGACTTGAGAAAAATGAGACATAGACATAGCACAGGAAGGACCAAGAAGAAGGGACAGATTATTGAATATGCCCTTATTTATACCTTTGTATATTGATACAAAATTAGTAGTATATTTGGCTAAAGTGGTATTGACTATTGTTTATTGTGCAAAAATAAGATTGTATCGGACTACATCGGTATTGATCTTTGTATATTGATACAAAATTAAGATTATAGTTGGCCACAATGTTATTGACCCTTGTATATGGACATAATATTAAGATTGTATTGGGCTACACAGGCATTGATCTTTGTATATTGATACAAAATTAAGAGTATATTTAGCCACATTTGGATAGATCTTTGTATATTGATACAAAATTAAAGGTAACGCTTCCTAATGGTATCGTACCTAGAGATACTTAAAAATGAAATGTGAATCTCTGGCCTCTTGATACCAACCATCTTAAACTGTTTAGGATAGTTAAGAAAAACAAACTCCTAATCATGCAAGCATGTCACTTTGTTAGCTACTATGTCAGTCTATCACAGATATTCTCTAAGCTACTCAGTAATCAAGTTGTTAAGAGACAAGCAACATTTGCTTATCTAAATACAAGAGATGGATAGGGCATCTTCAAAAACCCCAAGAGATCTGCAGAATACGGCATTCAAAGATGTTGTCTTAAGATTTTTTTGATATTGAGATATATCAGCTCCTGACAGCACCCCCTATTCTATTCCAAGTAGAAGATAAGCATCGAAGAATCTCCAGTGTGAGATGGTTGAATTAGTGGCAAGCCTATCTCTTGGCATGAAAAAAATTCCTTGCTTCATCTGCAGACAGACTGCTGTCCAAAAAGGACAAAACTTGGTAGCAGGGAAGTCGACAGCCTAGCTCTGCCAAGACAGGGTAGGTAAGTCCTTCATAATCCCTGCTCTACAACAAATGTCTGTCAGAGAAACAGGACTGATGCTGGAATGTATGGAGAGAAAATGGGAACTGTCCAGGCAGTCACTGGTATGTCATTTCTTAGTTTTGGAAGCTGCAGGCCCTGCACTTCCTATATAATCAGATATATTTATCCCTCTCAGGTCTCTGAGGTGGTTGAAGAATAGATAGCTAGAGTCTCATAGTTAAATTTTGAGTTGTTTAGGAATCAAGAGGGCGTTCTAGATCTAAGAAGATGTTTATAATAGTGATGCAAGTTAGTATGAAAGCTGAGTCAGTTATAGAACTTTAAACTCATGGAGATGGTTAGATGGTAGAATGTTAAAGTCAGGCGCCAAATATGTATGAACTGGACATTGGGAAAGTATACTGGGCCATTTAACTCTCAAAAATGTGGCGTTTTTATTTCTGTTGTTTTGTATAGTATTTACTGTTATAAGAGAAGGAACCATTTGTTGGACTGAAAGGGGAAGCTGTTGGGGGGAAGAGGGTGGAAGGGTGGGACAGGAAGGGGGAATAGGGAAGAGTCTGTGACTGAGATGTAACTTGAAGAGAAAAAATAAAGTATTTAATAAAAAATAAAATAAAATAAATAACTTAATGATGCACATTAGGGTCTTGGAAAAAAATAATAAGCTAAATCTCAACTCAATAGGCAGAAATAAAATCATAAAATTAGAACAAAAATTAATGAAATGGAAGAAATACAAAGAATAAATGAAACAAAAGTTCTTAAAAATGATAAACAAGATTGACAATCTCTTAGTCAAACTTAATGAAACCCCATATTAATAAAATCAGAGATGAAAGAGCCATTGACATTTAGAAAATCGTCGGGTCTTACTTTGAAAATACATATCCTACTAAGTTGGAATATTTAAAAAAATGGATGAATTTCTATATGTATATGACATACCAAATTTAAATAAAGATGAGACAAACAGTTTAAGCATGTATAACAAATTGAGAGTGAAGCATAGTTAAAATCTTCTACCTAAAAATAGTTCAGGCCTAGATGGATTCACTGGTGACTTTTGCCATGGCTTCAATGAAGAGCTAGCACCAATTCACACTATTCCGTAAAATAGAAAAGGAACATTACCAAGTTATTAACACGAAGCTTGTATTGCTCTGATACACAAAGCAGATAAAGACACAGCAACAAAACGAAAATATAGACTAATTTCCTTGATGAAGTTAGATGCAGAAAATTTCAACAAAATACTGAATTCAAGAACATATCAAAAAGATTGATCCTCCTGCCTCAGTCTCTTTCTTAACTATTGTTCCATTGCTATAAAAATACCATGACCAAGGCAACTTACAAAAGAAGCATTTACTTGGGGGCTTGTTTACAGTTCCAGAGGGTTAATCTATGACTGACCATCATGACGGGATGTGTGGAAGAAGACAGGAAGCACTGCCTGCATTGCACTGAAGCAGTAGCTGAGAGCTCACATTTGATCTGCAAGTTGCCGAGAGAGAGAGAGAGAGAGAGAGAGAGAGAGAGAGAGAGAGAGAGAGGTGGGGAGATATAGAAAGATAGATAGATAGAGAGAGAGAGACAGAGACAGAGACAGAGAGACAGAGAGAGAATACATAAAGCTATGCCTGTTGTGGATTTTTGAAACCACAATGCCCATTCCAAGTGACACATCTCCTCTAACATGGACATGCCTCCTAATTCTTCTCAAAGAGTTCCACTAACTATGAATCAAACATTTAAATATATGATCCTGTGGGGGCCATTCTCATTCAGACCACAACAGCTTCCATTCAACAAACACTTGATGAGAATCTATAGGTTAGACACAGAGCTAAAAGGAAAACAGAACAAAATAAAGAAAAAGGAAAGAAAGGATAAAAAAGAAAGAACAAGAAGAAAAAAGCCAAGCTAAAACAGAACAGGCTTTGTTTTGCTTGATATAGAACAAAGTTCACATTGTATGGAATTCTTGAAGAATTAATAATACATGTGTGAAAAGGAAAACTTTCTGGACTGGAACAGAGAAAGCTGGCATTTCAGCAGTGGGTGTTTCATTCAATATCTTCATGGTCTTAGCTAAGTTACTTAACCCACTCTGTCTCAGTAACTCTTCTATTGGAGTGAACAATACCACAACAAGGAAGCTTATAGGAGAAGCATTTGATTTGGGGCTCACAGTTCCAGAGGACTAGAGTCCACGATAGTTGTGGTTAGAAGAATAGCAGCAGGCAGGCAGTTGTGCTCCTGGAACAATACCCGAGAGTTCAGATCTTTATCCATGAGCACAAGGGAAATGGGGGAGGGGGGTGGGGGAGGTGAGGAGAGAGGGCAAGCAAGTGAGCTCTAAATGGGAATGGTGTAGGCATTTGAAACTTCTAAGCCTGTCCCCAGTGACACTTCTCCTCCTCCAAGGCCATGCCTCTCAATTCCCCCACACTCACAGAAAAGCCAGGTACAGAGGTATGTGTCTGTAACTCCGGCACTGGAGGTGTGTCCGCAGGTGGATCCTGTGGGCTCAGTGTCTGACCAGTCCAGCAAAATGATGTGCTCCAGGTTCAGTGACAGACTGTCTCAAAAATAAGGTAGAGGCAATAGAGGAAGAAAATATCAGACTCACTCTTCCATGTGTATGTATAAGTGTGCCTGTGAACACATGCACACACATGCATACACATCACACAGACATACACCAAAATAAAATAAAATGAAATTAAATTAAATTTAAAAATACAAAAGAACAAAATAAAATATAAAATAAATAAAACATGACAGTCAGGAAAGATGTTCTATTTGGGATGAACCATCAGTGTTCCTTTCAGAGAATAGAGCAGTACAGAGAGCTAATTCCCTCTGAGGCTTGCCCACAGTCATTCTTTGTTAATTTTTTTTTTTTTGAAAAAAAAATTTTTTGATTGGGATGTAACCTTTGTTCATTATAGGAGCACACATTATAGTAACTGTATACACCTTCCAGGTCAGCAGGGGGAACACCATGGCATTACATAAAGACAAAGTGAGATTATTTCTCCCCTACCCATGGATCCGTAAAACCAGTAGATGAACTGGCTGTCTCAACACTTTTTGGACTGATGTCAGGCCTGGAAGGAAAGCAGCTGGCATGGGAATTTCAGTATTGGCAGTGAGAGGTCTGGCCTCAGGGCTTGGGGTGGGTGGGCGCCATGTCCTTGATCCAGATGCTGCTGTAGGAAAGCTAACAGCTCCTGATGGGCTTTTTCTTCTATATTGCTCCCCTTCCTTGTCTGGAAAAATAGACTGTTCACTCCAGCTTCCTAACTTCAAACTTGGCTTCGCAGAACAAACGTGTGTACTCAAAGTTCCCCGGGAGCTTGCTTCTGGCCGCTCTCTCAAGATGCACTGCTTACCACACCTTCGGAGGCTCTGAGGGACCCAGTTCCACATGGGCGGACTGAATCTTCTCAGCTATGACGACACTCGCCTCTGGCACCAGGGAAAAGAGATGCTGCAATGCTGACAATGATTGACTGTTAACACGTGGCCCTGGAGTGTTGACACGAATGGCAATGTGTTTCTGGAGGTGATGTCGAGTTGTGACTTTTGGCTTGGATAGGAACATCTCAGTGTTCAGACAGGGTTGGCAGGAACTTGACATCGAGTTTCCTGTTCTACGTGAGTTCAGGCGTGGGGTCTGTCCATCCTCGTTGTCCAGATGCCAGCTACCAGTAAGAACGCACAGCATCACCAGAAACATGGCTCTCAACAGAGACACGGCTCTCATCCTCTTTGTTGTGAAACAAGGGGGATGAATTAGCTCAGGGCTTCCCTCTGTGCTGTGAGCTACCCAAAGCTCCTCTCATGCCTGGGTGTGGTGAGGGAAGGTGATGGGGTTTTCAGGGGAAGCCCTCTTTAAAAAACGATTTTATTTTTATTTATACAAGGTGTGTTTGTCTGTGTGAGTGTTCCCCATGTGTATCTGGGTGCCCTTGAAGACTAGAAGAGAGAACCAGAACCCTGGAGCTGGAGTTACAGGTAGTTGTGAGTTGCCCAATGTGGGGGCTGAGAGCTGAACTCTGGTCCTCTGCAAGAGCAGCAAGCACTCAACCGCAGGGGCATCTCTCCAGCCCTAGGGACCTCCTCTTTAATCTCCATTATATTTTGAATTGCTTACACAATTTCCCTTGAAAGAAGTGGCTTCTTTTTTTTTTTAAGTGAGAAAAGTTTATAAATCAGTGGAATAAACATACACATACATCTTTCTTTCTCTCTCTCTTTTTTTAAAAACATGTACTGCACACCAGGCTGTGGTACATAGGCCCTAGAGGGTACAGATACCTTACCTACGACTGCACAGCTGCCCTGTTCCCTTGAGCTCTATGACACTCTACTCAGCTGCTTCTTGTTGCACACACCCAGGACTCTGACCCTCGAGTTCCGTGTGCTGGCAGCAACATTGCACTCAGTCAACGTGCAGGGCTCTCGGGAAGTGCGGGAGACTGAGTCAGGCAGGAGAAGCCTTTACAGGGACAGGTGGGAGTTACTAGAAAACAGCCCTTGTCCTGGAAATCCCATTGTGTCACTCCGTTGCACACTAATGCATGGCGTTTAGCTGCTTCTTCCCCAAATCTCCTCACTGGTCCTTTCTAGGGTCCCCAGCCAGATGAACGGTTTGCACTTGAGTACTTTGTTAAGTGACTGCTCTGAGAAGGGACAAGGGCTCCTAATCCATTCTGTGGAGCTTATGGTGTCATGGGTGCAAATGTTTATTAGGTCACGGCTGAGGTCCCTTCCAGCTCTGCTTAACCAAAGGAGCAGAGCCGAGGACCTGAAAATGCCTTTGACTCCACTCAGCCTTTTAATCAAGCTCCTGATTAGGGTGCTAAATATTTACCGAGTGCCAAGTGTGAGCTAGTTCTGTACTGGGACCTGCAACAGAAAGACAAGCACCAGGGTGAAAAAATGTTCCTGTAAAATCCTCCTAGGATCCACTGGGATTTTCTTTATCTTTTTTTTTTGTTGTTGTTGTTGTTTTTTTTTTTGTTTACTTATTGCTTTAAGTTACATCTCCATCACAGTGTCCTCATTCCACCCCTCCTGGTTCCACCCTCCCACCCACTGGGATTTTCATATATATATTCCATATGTATAATCTGGAAAGAGAAGGAAAGGAAAACCTACTACTGTGATGGCTATCCTCATAATTTGACCAGATTTGAAACCATGTAGGATACACACTTATGGGAGTCTATAGGGGGATTTCCAGAGATGCTTAATGGAGGAGAAATGATCCACCCTGAATACAGGCAGAACCATCCCTTGAGCTGAGGACCCAGATCAAATACAAAGGAGCAAGCAAGATGAGCTCATGTCCCCTTAAACCACAATCCACCACAAGCTCTTCCTTTCTTAAGTTGCATTTGCCAAGGTTTTGTCTCAGGAACACGAAGGTAACAAATACAGCCACAAGATAATTCAAGACAATGGGAGGTGAAGTTCTTGTGTTGTATTACTCCTCACAGGCATAAGACACAAGATATATACTTACATCTTTATAGATAAATATGTTACATTTTTACAATCATGCACATGTGTGTCAATAGCAAATACTTGTCTCAATCTTTGGAAGCATGGAGGGCCTTGGGTCTTCCGTTCCAGTTAGGCAGGTTGGTCATCAGAGGACCCTAGTTGGGAGAATGAGGACCCTTTCCAGTGCACAGGCCACAGGAGTCAGACCACATCACACCACAAAGTGAGTCATAAATAGAAAAATGAATAAGACTAGTAGTGTCTGTGGGTCTCACCCCTTTGTGAGTCGAACGACCCTTTCACAGGGGTTGCCTAAGACCATCAGAAAACACAGATATCTGCATTATGATTCATTACAGTAGCAAAATTACAGTCATGAAGTAGCAATGAAAATAATTTTATGGTTGGAGGTCACCACAACATGAGGAACTGTATGAAAGGGTCACAGCACTCAGAAGGTTGAGAAGGTTCTAGAGCATTCCACTCTTTGTGAGTGGAATTCCACCAGGGTTGGATCCAACAACTGTGATTGGGTTCAGCCCCAAAGAGAGCTGTTTTCCATCGAGTTCAAAGGGACTTGGACCTTCATTACACAGAGAACATTATGTTTGACTTTTTCCTCCAGCACTCGCATTGGCTCACAGCCTGCGTGTTTAAGTTGCACATTTCATCAGCCAGGCAGGCGTGCAAGGTTGTTACGTGAGAAACTTTGTTAAGTTGCACTAGAATACGGAAGGCTACACTGCCTGGCATGGCCACACTTGCTCTGTTTATTCAAATGAACAGGTCAATTCATTTGAAGAGCACAAAGACAATGTGAGTGGTTGTTTGGCGTGGTGCAGACCCAAAGTACTGGCCAAAGGACTAATTCTTGGTGTTTCCTTGAAAGCCTTTCAATGTACCCTCTTAGCCACTCTCATTGGTCACTTCCTTACTCCATTTCCCTGTTTTGTTTGTAATGAAATAAACTGAAAAAGAGCTGTTGTCCTCCTCTTGGCTCTTGCCACTGTTTTTAAGTCATGGAGACATGATCTAAATAACGCGAGGTGACTGGAGTCTTATGAGGGTTGTGGAGATGGTCTCCTAGTGGAGCTCAGCTCTTTTTCCCCCAGCTCCCACAGGTTGCAGAGATTAAGTCCATGTTCAAAGTGGAAGTTTCTTAATCAATTGGATCCTGAGTGACCACTTTAGGAGAGGGTTATTATCTCCCTCCATCAAGAAATTAATTAGTTAAATTTTAACTTTATGTGCATATTCAAGTTTGTATGTGTACCATGTGCTTATAATGTTGATGGAGACTGCAAGAGGGTGATGGATCTCCTGGAACTGGAGTTACAGGTAGTTGTGAAACACCCAATATAAGTGTTCTTAAGCATTGAGCTATCTCACCATACCCTGACTCCATCCATTTGATGACAGAGTAAGGAAAAACAGCAAACTTTTTCCACCACCAACTGTCCTTCTTTGGTTAGGAGACAAAAGCCACAGTTTTGGGAGGTGGTGCCTAAGGTGAATAAGAATGGTAGGGTTCAAATCTCCTCTGAGCATCCCCCTCAGAAGGGGAGCAGAAGGGGAGCTGGCTCTTGGAGACAGAGAATGACAACACATGGCTACTTTTTTCTCAGAGTGGGCCATAGTTTTGCTACTTCTTGGAGCCTTAGCTGATGTATCTGGCTCACATGTAAGTCCAGTGAAAAAGTGTGCCTTTAAGTTCTAGGGTTACAGTTCCCATGCAGAGTGGTTGAGATGACCCACTGGACACCTCATGTCTTACACTCATCTTGTCAGTGGCTAGAGGGACAGGGAGGCATGCCTTGCTTACTTTCCTTTCCCTGCTTTTGTTTGCTTGCTTGATCTTTCCTGATCACAGTCAGCTGATCTGCACAAATTGTGTGGGTTCTTAGAGTGAGCCCAGTGAATACTATGCCTCACTTTGGAGCTTTAAAGGTTGTACTTATTATTATTGTATGTTGGTGTGTGTGTTGGGGACACATGTACCATGACATGTGTGTGGAAGTCAGAGGACAACTTCGTGAAGTCAGGTGCAGGAGATTGAAATAATGTCCCTGGAATCTGGGCACCAAGTGCCTTTACCTGCTGAACCATCTTGCTGGCACCTTACAGTTTAGATTTTAAGTATCCTCAAAAGTCTATATGTTAAGCCTGGTGTGAAACTTGGTCCTATTAGAAGTGGTCCTATTAGAATCTTTTTAATAATTTATTTTTTATTTCTTCAAGTTACATCTCAATCACAATCCCCTCCCTACTCCCCCCTCCAGTCCCACCCTTCCATCCTCCTCCCCCTCAACCCCCCATCCTTTTTTTTTTAGTTTAAAGTATTTCTTTTTCCCCCCAACAGCTCTCCCTTTCAGTTCAACAAATGGTTCTTTCTTTTATAACTATAAATACAATACAAAACAACAGAAATAAATAGGCCACAATTATGAGAGTTATATGGCTTAGCATACATTCCCGATGTCCAGTCCATATGTATTTGGCACCTGACTATAACATTCTACTATCTAACCATCTCCATGAGTTTAAAGTCCTATATCTAACTCAGCTTTCATACTAACTTGCCTCACAATTTAAAAAATATCTTCTTGGATCTAGAACACCCTCTTGATTCCTAAACAACTCAAAATTTAACTATAAGACTCTAGCTATCTAGTCTTCAACCACCTCAGAGACCTGAGAGGGACAAATATATCTGATTATATAGGAAGTGCAGGGCCTGCAGCTTCCAAAACTAAGAAATGACATACCAGTGGCTGCCTGGACAGTTCCCATTTTCTCTTCATACATTACAGCATCAATCTTCAGCCGTTTGGCCCCGTTTCTCTGACAGACATTGATTGTAGAGCAGGAATTATGAAGGACTTACCTACCCTGTCTTGGCAGAGCTAGGCTGTCGACTTACCTGCTTCCAAGTTTTGTCCTTTTTGGACAGCATTCTGTCTACAGTTGAAGCAAGGGTTTTTTCTTGCCAAGAAATAGGCTTGCCACTAATTCATTCATCTCCCACTGGAGATTCTTTGATGCTCATCTTCTACTTGGAGTAGAATAGGGGGTGCTGTCAGGAGCTGACATGTCTCAATATCAAAAAATCTTAAGTTAAGAAAACATCTTTGAATGCCATATTCTGCAGATCTCTTGAGTTTTTTGAAGATGCCCTATCTATCTCTTATATTTAGATAAGCAAATGTTGCTTGTCTCTTAGCAACTTGATTTCTGAGTAGCTTAGAAAATAACTGTGATAGACTGTCATAGTAACTAACAAAATGACACGCTTGCATTACTATTAGTTTCTATTTTTTAATTATCATAAACAGTTTATGATGGTTGGTAGCAAGAGGCCAAAACTTTACATTTCATTTTTAAGAATTACTAGGTACAATACCTTTAAGAAACATTACCCTTAATTTTTATCAATATACAAAGATCAATAACAATGTGGCCAAATATATTCTTAATTTTGTATCAATATACAAAGATCAATACCTATGTAGCCCAATACAATCTTAATTTTGCATCAATATACAAGGGTTAATACCATTGTGGCCAAATATAATCTTAATTTTGTATCAATATACAAAGATCAATACCGATGTAGTCCAATACAATCTTACTTTTGCATTAATATACAATGATCAATACCAATTTAGCCAAATATAATATTAATTTTGTATCAATATACAAAGGTATAAGGCCATATTCAATAATCTGTCCTTTTTACTTGATCTTTCCTATACTATGTCTATGTCCCATTTTTTCTCAAGTCTGCTCACTCCTACATAGGAGAGAAAGAAGGATACAGAAAGGAAAAAGAGAGAAGTCCCTGGGTCTAACCTCCAAAACCCATTTAACAAGACCATTTAACAGCTTGTAGTCTCTTCCCCTAAATAACAAAATTTTCTATTATCCATCAAATAACCAAGTGGGGGGGGAGAAACACCCTCCCCACCTTCTGGGGATGGGACGTTGTTCTCTTAAAATGACTTCCTGCTGATTTGGGACTTAGTAAACCTGTTTGGAGCCCAAATAAGAATGGAAAAATGGTTAAAAATGTTAATAGAATCATTTGATGTTCAGTCCTTTTGTGCTCAGCTATTTAGATGTCCTAAGAAGTTCGTAGACAGAAGCTGATCTTCAGGGCTTTACTGAAGTTCTGGCTGGAGCAGTCTGTGGAGCTGAATGATCTTAATGCTTTTGAGTTGTTGTGGTTGTAGACTTTTGAGGAAACAGCTATTGAGGAAGTCTGCAAGGCTGGATCATCTGGGCCACTTGACTTCTTTGGTGTCTGATCTGTTTTCTGCTGAGGTTTTTGTTGTCCAGTTGTCCTTGGATTCCTTGAATGGATGCTTTAATCTCCTGGAAAGATAAGAACAGAGCCCTGCCCTAATCCTAACTCTGGGACAATTACCTTTTTTTTTGGGGGGGGGGCGTCAGGTAATATTTTTCCTGGAGCAAATATGGTTTTTGGACAATATATAAAGTATTATCTTTCAATCTGGATTAAAGAAGAAATTATTTTGACATTTTGGAGCTAAACAAACCTTTACATCTCCTCTAGCTGGAGCTCCTCTCCAGACCGGTGACGGAGCTGGCTCCTATTAGAATCTTTAAGAATTGGGGCTTGGAGGGAGGTCTTTGGTCAGTGGGATGTTCTTGAAAAGGATTGTGAAGCCTGGGTTTCTTCTTTCTCTCTCTCTTGAACCCAGCTGTAAGGCCACTGGACATCTTGTATCACATGCTCCTACTTGATGTACTGTATTGTCACAGGCAGCAGCAGGGCCAAGGTATCCTGAAGTGAGACCTTCAGAACTGTGAGCCCAAATAAACCTTTCTACCATTTAAATTGATTACCTCTGGTGTTTTGTTACAGTAACAGAAAGCTGACTAACAGGATGGTTGAGAGCAAGGATATCATTTCTAATTGACAGCGCTTTTCCCCTTCTTATGACCTTGAGTACTTGCTTCATTCTCTGTCTTTTCTTGAATTAAAAATGGGAATAATAGTACTTGCCTGTTATGCTTCTTGACTTTCCTGAAAAGCCAGGTGATAGGTACTGGGGCTGGGGCCAGGCTCAGACAAATATTCAACAGAATATTTGGGATACACATGTGAGATTATCACATTGGAAACTTAATGGATTTATTTGGGAGTAAATATTGTAGGAACACAGAACTCTACTGTTCAGGATTTCATGGATTCTCCCCAACCTTTATTTTCTCCCTCTTTTACTTATCATGTTTGTATTTCTGTGAACCAATTCGAATATCAATGAAAACCAATAGGACAATCCCAGGCAGGCTGTAAGTGCACAGAATGCGTGTGCCTGGGGGTCTACCCATTACTCTGGATGGGACAAAGATCTTTTCTACCTGTGGAGAAGGAATGAGTTTCACCAAGTGTAACACTGGCCTAAGGACAGAAGAGTTGCACCAGAGATAGTAATTAATAGATAATTAATAATTTATACTAATTATGATTTGTACTTAACAAGCATTCAGAGACATGGAATCCAGGCTTCTATCTTGAACAGTCCCAATGTATCTTTGAACCAATTACTACTTTGTGAGTCTCAGTTTCTGTATTTTTACAATGAAGAGGTTGAGCCATTTTTATTAGTGAAAAACCTTTCATCAAGCAAAGTCCCACACCCTCTGGTAAGAGAACAAATAAGAACAACAATGTGAAGCAAACCAAAACAGATCCAAGTGTGGCTATCCTGGGTGCCTTGTAACTTTCCCTAAGAGAAGTCCTTGTTGTCTCCTCAAAGAGCTTATGACAAGTCTTCAAGATAGTGTGTGACTTCAAAGGTAAAAAGCTGTGTGTGTGTGTGTGTGTGTGTGTGTGTGCATTCACATGTGTGAGGGTGTGTATGTCTGTGTGGGGACCAGAAGTTGACTTCAGATGTTTTCCTTAGTCCTCCATCTTATTCTTTTAAATTTTTTTTATTAATTTCACTTTATTATAAAAAACCCTTGGAAGTAAATAAAAACATCATACCAAAATTAACCAGATCATTTAAAAAATTGTATATATGCATGTGTGTGTATGTATGTGTAACTATGGTGCCTCTGGTAGCCAGAAGAGGAATCAGATCTCTTGGAGATTGTGAGCCAGGGCCAGATGATATTGGTGTTGAGAATCAAACCTGGGTCCTTGGAAGGAACAGTATGCACTCTTAACTACTGAGCCATATCTCCAGCCCCCATTCTTAGTAGTTTTGATTAAATGGCAGTTACACTTTTAACAGTCCAGAATCTTCCATATCTCCATAAGAAAGGGCCTAGACCTAAGCTTGGCTTCTTAGGTTTCTGTAGAAGTGGACATTTTAGCTGCCATCTTGGACTTTCTCCGAGACAAGCTTTGTACTTAGCATCTTGCAAACACATCAGTCCTAGCAACCTATTTTGAAAGTGAGTATTATTATTTCCATTTTCTTGTGAGGAAGCTGAGACCTAGAGAGATTAAGTGACCCAGAGTGACATAGCTGTGGCGAGGGCTCATGTTCTCTACCATTTATCTAGCCTCTGGCTGCTGATGCTAAGGGCAGAGGGACTCAACTGGCTACTGTATTTTATTGCCTTGTTCACTACTGAAAACTAGAGATTCTGTGATTGTTTAGAAGTGGTTGCCAGACATAATTTTTGTTCACAGATCTGTGTAAACTCACATGTCACGAACATAAATAATTCACACCCTGGGTGTACTTGTTCCCTTGTGAGCCCTCTTTGCCAACATGGAGCCCTGGAAAAAATCATTACAGGTGGACCCTGAAGACAGGTGATTGGCTGAGTTTCATAGATGATCTAGACATTCTTGAGCCAGGTGGGGAATGGTATTTTCTCTTTTGGTTTCAGGCATAGCTCTCTTCACTTACTGGCCAGATTCATGAGCTTTTCCCCACTAGGTCATTCAACCAATTAGGTTGGAATCAAACTTTGGATGAACCAGACACCTGTTACTCAGGGTGACTCGAGGCAAGGCTAAGCCAACAGCTGTCTTGACAGTTCAATGATGCAGATGGCCGAGGAAGCATGCTGGCCCCGAACTGTCCCTCTGACTCATCATCTTCTAGATGACTGGACTCTCTTGTTCCTTTCTCTCCTGCCTGGGCTGATTTTCTGTTTATAAATCACTTTAAAGTCCCTTCTCTTACTCCCCTCCCGCCCCACCCCCACCACCCCTGCAAACTCTGTACACTGTTTCCAGATGCAGAAACTACATCCATGTGGCGTTAACGACTTGTCCCAAATCTCAGACTTACTAATCAGCAGGGCAATGACTCAAATACAGACTTTCTGTCTCCAAGTAGCATATCCCAACTCTGACTCAGAAGAAGTGATTTGAAATTCTCTACCTTCCTCCCCTCCCAGTCTGACCATGAGACTTCATCAGCATCAGTCTGTTCATCTCTGAGGCTGACCAATTCTGCTGGAGACCTCAGGCATCAATCCTTACAGAATAGACACCATGACAACTCCACGTGCCTGCAAGTCTGATCTCTCACTGTGTCGGTTGGTCATCAACCTTTATCAAGTGTCTACTGTGTACTCGATACCGAGTTTATGTCTAGGCTAAAAATAGGGATGAGAGTTCATTGGCTTCCTCATCAGGCTGGGGAACCTTGCATGACTTCCTTTCTTCATTGTTGTCAGTTCCTTCTCCTGGTTTAGTGTCTTAAATCTTATTTGTCCTTCCTCAAGAAAACAAAAACAAAAACTGAAACACACAAAATACTGCCCCTCCTCAAGCAGGGAGGAGGACTTGGAAGGACAAGGACAGATGTACAGCTACGGGGAGGAACAGACTGGAGTGTCAGCTGTAGAATCATGACTCAGTATTGGTGATTGAAGTTACTTCAGAGACAGGGTACTGGGATGTTGCAGGCTGCATGAACATGCTCCTGTAGAAAAAAATCAGGCTCCTGTGGGGCTTCCAGGGGAGTTTAGAAGAAATAAACTAGCCACTGGCACTTAAAAATCAAACTAACTAAAAATATAATCCCTAGGTGGTTCTTCTCCTCCTCTTCCTCCTTCTTCTTCTGATACAGTCTTAGGTATCCCAGGCTGGCCTCAAACTTACTATGTAGCCGAGGATGATGATCTTGGACATCTGTTCCTCCTGCCTCTACCTCCCAAGGGCTGGAATTGCAGTCTTATACTATCACACCTGATTTATGTAGTAGTTAGGGGCTTTTGTGCATGCTAGTTGAGCATTCTGCCATTGGAGGCACATTGTCAGCCTGAATCTTGGCTTCTTGTTAGCTTTGGGATCGTTGGGTGATATGCCTGAATCACAAGGAAACAGATGATGGGGGATGAGCAGTCCACTGGGAGAAGAGCACAGTCTCTTGATTCCCAGATGTTCCTACCCCTCTTACTCCAAATCCTGTCTGGATGCTGAAAATGTGCACATTTGGGATCCTCATGACCAGTGCTCCAATTTCTTGGAGCCTGTACTTCCAGGTAGAACTTTTTTTTCCCCTCAACTTCATCTCTTTTTCCTGGTCCCTGATCTTCTTACAGGGATGGATACTATAGAGGTTGAAAATGGGGAGTAGAGAAGACTTACTCTAAGTAAAGCATTGAGTCCAGTGCTCAGTTTCCAGAGTGGCTGGTCAAGGAACTATGGGAATTGAAAGGCCTCCAAGCTGGATATAGTAGGTAAGCCTCAGAGACAGTAGTAGGCATATCTCTGTGAGTTCAAGGCCAACCTGGTCTACATAACAAGTTCCAGAGAGCCGGGGCTATGCAGTGATATTTTATCTCAAAAAGAAAAAGAAACAAGCAAACAAACAAAATTACGAGACCTCTAGCCTTGCCTGCTAAAGAGCAAAAAGAGGAAGGCCGGGAATGTAATGTTTGTGTGAGGGGCCAGTAGCCACTCAGCATGGGTTGGGAAATGATTTGTTTGTTATTTGTCAGTTGCTGTTGGACTGATCTCACCCTGAAATGTAATCTTGCAAAGCAAAGGCTACTTGACTACCACACAAATTCATCTTTTGCCCTGCAATGAGACAGACGCTCTGCCATTGCCCTTTCAGCTTCTATGAAAAGCCATCAAAGTGTTTTCTGCTTCCTCCGGAGTATGCCTTTATGAAAAAAGGGAACCTAAAAGCACCTCTTGTACATGCGCCAAAGCAAACACTATCCAGAGTTCTAAGTTGTTTTTGAGCCCTGCCTAAATTCTTTGAAAACTCTGAAAATATCTGATTTCCTTATTTCTTTATTTGTCTTGTGAAGCAGAGTGGCTCACTCTAGCTGATGACTTCCTGGTAGTTACTCCTTGTTCTAGGGCCTCATAGGGGTGGACACTCATTCCCAGGGATGCTATTTATTAATTTTCTTATGTGCGTATGAGTGTGTATGTGTGTGTGTTTTCATGTGTGGTCTTACTTACATTTGTGTGTACTTCCTTGGGAGGCCCAAAGTTAGCATTGGGTGTCTTCCTCATCTGGTCTCTATTTTATTGAGGCAGGGTCTTTCACTGAACCCAAAGTTTAGTGATTCCAGCTAGTCTAGTTAGCCAGGTTGCTCCAGGATCCCCCCAGTCTGTGTCTCTCTAATTGAGGAATTACATCCAGCTGTCTCATCTGTCTGTTTTTTATGTGGGTTCTGGGGATCCAAACTCTGCTCTTTATGATTGTGTGCCAAGTGCTTTATCCACTGAGCCTTTACCTTAGCCCTATTTATTTTATTGTTTAGTAGTATATATTATTCTATTTTATTTACTTTCAGTGTGTGCATATGTATGTGGGCATATGCATGGGCATGTGCATGGTGTATGTGTGTGGAGGGCAGAAGATGGTTCATGATTGCATGGTTCTCTATTGCATGGAGCACTGGGATCAAACTCACGCCATCAGACTTGGCAGCAGCCACCTTTGCCCACTGAACTATCTTCCTGTCCCCTTATTAGTTCTTCTTCTAATTGCATGTCCTTTGAGTGTATGTGACCCAGCGTCTCATTAGGGTTACTCATAGGAAAGTGGGTAAGAGGGTCATTTGCAGGAACACGGGCAGCTTACCAATGGCTAAACCATTGAAGAAGATGTCTCTCCCTCCATCAGTAATCATTAATCACCTACAGATCCCCAGGAAGGAATGGGGCTTAGTGAGTTTCCCCATCTCCTATGACAAAATGTTTATAGAGTCAACCTCATGAAGGTAATCAGAGTTGCTGTGAGTTCACGAGTATGTCAGTCATGTCAGGCCTGGCAGATGGCATTCTACAGTGATCTCTCCCTTCCTCTGGTTCTTTGATTCCTCTCTATCCCTCCTCTGTGACGTAGATGTCCGGTTTAGGGCTGAGCAATCAATAGTTCTTTATGCACCGTACATTGGCCAGCTTTGAGATTTGCAGAAACCACTGTCCACAGCAAAAAAGAGCTTCTCTAACCAAAGGTGGCACAGCATTAATCAATGGGTGTAACCTCAAATATTTTTTTTAACATTTATTTATTTATTATGTATACAGTATTTGCTCTACATATATGCCCAGGCAACAAACAGATCTCAATGTAGATGGTTGTGAGCCACCATGTGGTTGCTGAGAATTGAACTCAGGACCTTTGGAAGAACAGCCAGTGCTCTTAACCTCTGAGCCATCTCTCCAGCCCTATATTTACAAGGCAATTTGATAGGTGAAACCTATCTATTTAGCACAACAACAATGTAGGTTCTCTCCTAGTGTCCATAGCTTTCCACAGGCGAGGCTTTGACTTAGTTTACAGTACCAGAGATAAATTCCTTCCTGTATAGAGGACCTCAAGTCTAATGAGAATATGGTTGGTTACCCCCATAACATTCATGCCACTATTGCACCAGTGAACCAGCATGTCAGTGTTGTAATATGCAGGGTTCAACGCATATGACCATTTATGACTTTTCTACCCTATCAGCCTGTATAGCACCTTCTGGTCATGTGAAAGCTGACCAGTAGGGAGGAAGATTTTAGACAATTTCCCAGTTTGATTTCTCTATGTCCTATAACCAGAATGTATGGTATATTCAGCAAAAGGGTCTTGTCATCCAGTTCTTGTGGGCAACAAATCACAATTGCAATTTAACATGTGTTCTTTGGATGGGATCAAGGCCTATGATTTGCTATGTAGACCAAGCTGTCTTAGAATTCATAGAGACCCTCCTGCTTCTGCTTCCTGAATGCTGGGATTAAAGATATGAGCCAACATAATTGTCCAAATTCTTAAAAATGTTTTGCTTTAATTTGTTTTCCAAGTATCAGGTTTCCTTATACCTTTTTCATACAGCATTGGTTTTGGTTGACATTCCCCAACCCTTCTCCCCCATCTAAGGTATACCTTTGTACTTTCTAAAGACTTTCAATCTCATTACCATAACCAATATGTTAGGATCCCAGAATCATGTTTCCAGCTTGTGGCGTGACTTTCAAATGTTGTTTCCTCTCCCTTCAGATGTCATTTACTCTCTCTGAGTTTTAGGAACGTTCTTGGAATGTTCATGAGTTCAATTGGTTCAGGCTTCCCCAAAGTTAATCATTTAAGTATCATTTTCACAGTTTTTGCCACAATCTTCCATTATCTATTTCAGGTTGACACACTCTTTTAAGCTGACTTTGAAATATCTGTTTTACACATTTTTTTTTATTTTGTTGTTAAAGACAGAAAACCTGGACCATATGCTCCAAGTGGAAGGTAACTGTATGCATAAGTTCAAGGCTGAAAATACCATACACTCCAGGCTCCCCCCCCCCCCCCCCCCCCAATCAGTAATCCTAGTAGCTGTGGCCAAGGCTGTCTCCCACGAAGTTACTCCCTAGTATTTCTGGTTATTGTGTCCATGCTTTGGGGACTTATGGGTTTCTTTCAACTTACAGGCCACAGCCTATCACTGAGGAGAGTCAAGGTAGGGACTCAAGGCAGAAACCTGAAGGCAGACCTTCTGGCTATTCCACACATTCCACACAGCACTACTTTTTTTTTTAATTTATTTTTTATTTCTTCAAGTTACATCTCAATCACAATCCCCTCCCTACTCCCTCCTCCAGTCCCACCCTCCCACCCTCTTCTGCCTCAACCCACCCATCCCCTTCCTTTTTTTAAAAAAGTTTAAGGTATATCTTCCCCCCCTCAACAGCTTCCCCTTTCAGTCCAACAAATGGCTCTTTCTCTTATAATAATAAATACAATACAAAACAACAGAGGTAATTAGGCCACAATTATGAGAGTTATATGGCTTAGCATACATTCCCAATGTCCAGTCTATACATATTTGGCACCTGACTTTAACATTCAACTATCTACCCATCTCCATGAGTTTAAGGTTCTATATCTAACTCAGCTTTCGTACTAACTTGCCTCACAATTTTAAAAACATCTTCTTAGATCCAGAACACCCTCTTGATTCCTAAACAACTCAAAATTTAACTATGAGACTCTAGCTATCTAGTCTTCAACCACCTCAGAGACCGAGAGGGATAAATATATCTGATTATATAGGAAGTGCAGGGCCCACAGCTTCCAAAACTAAGAAATGACATACCAGTGGCTGCCTGGACAGTTTCCATTTTCTCTCCATACATTACAGCATCAATCTTCAGTCGTTTGGCCCCGTTTCTCTGACAGACATTGATTGTAGAGCAGGAATTATGAAGGACTTGCCTACCCTGTCTTGGCAGAGCTAGGCTGTCGACTTACCTGCTTCCAGGTTTTGTCCTTTTTGGACAGCATTCTGTCTACAGTTGAAGCAAGGGGTTTTTCTTGCCAAGAGATAGACTTGCCACTAATTCAATCATCTCCCACTGGAGACACACAGCACTACTTTTGATTAAGGAACTCATTTATAGTCAAGGAAGTACTTCAGAAACCACAGAATGCTTCTTGCTGACTCTATCAGACAGGTTATGGTAAGCTATCTTTTTATGTAGCCCAGGACCACCTGCCAAGGGAATGGTGTCACCCACACTGTGCTGGGCCCTCCTACATCAATTAAGAATCAAAATAATTCTTCACAGACACACCCACAGGTTAATCTAATCTAGGCAACTCCTTAACTGGGACTCTTCTCTCAGATGACTCTAGACTGTGTCAAGTTGATTGTTAAAAGCCAACCAGGACAAACTCTTTTCGTGAGAAAAACATTTAAATGACCATGAGTTCTACAAATATATAAAATAGCTGTCAAACATTTACTGCTAAGAACTCATCCTTCTTTGGTATACATATGATTTTACCATTTAACAAACATGGGCCAATTCGCATTTTGATGAGATGACATGGGTGTACATGTTTAACAGAACACATTACAACTCAAAGATGCATGAATTTGATACTTACATGATGGTAAGAAGGTATCAAAAGACTTTGTTTTCCATGATTAAACCATTATGTTTCCTCAAGAGCAGAGAATGTTTCATGTAATTAAGAAAACGAAGTTCATAGCACACAACAGTTTCCAATTTGAACTAAGCTGGCAGCCTATTGATGCCTTGTAGCCTGACACCACGGCACACACAGTATGAAGTGTGTATGCTGTGTGTTCAGTGAAGACGCATAATATATAGCGTGGTCGGGAATTTTCAGAAGCATTTTGTATTCATTACATTTTGATTTTCAATTACATTTTGGTCTGTCCTGTGATCAGAAAACTTTAAAAGCTGCCGAATTTCTCCTGACCCACCCTCCTCCAACATCTAGTCACCCACAAAGTAAGTTGCTTGACTCCAGGGAGGCTATTATTAATCATGCCTTACTTTTGAAAACAAAAAAACAAAAAAACAAAACAGCTACAGAGCAGTTTATTCAGAGTCCCTGGTACTCAGCTGGGTTGTAGCCCCAGAAGCCTTCCCTTCACTGTTTATCAGTGCAGGCTGTTCCTGCTGTTAGGAAGGGGAGATTAACTGTGTCTGAGGGTGTTGAGGCCTCACTACCATTGAGAGAATTTCTCACTGATGTAATCAGAGGTGGCAAAAGAGGATGGAGAGGGAACAGTGTGCTCACCAAGTGGCTCCTGTCCTCTGGCCCTGAGCTCATCAGATGGCTATTGTCTTCCGGGTCTGCTGGGCTGAAAAAAAAAAAAGCTCTATTTTTCAATACACCTTCTCTGTATTTTTATTCTTATCTTATTCATTTTTGGCTTTTGAATATCATTTTTTGCCCTTAGCTATTTTTCTTAAACTAAATTTTAGAAAAATAGGCCACGGAATGGTCCTTTTTTTCCCCTTCATGCTAGGCTCCCCTCCATTAGGAACACAAAAGGAGCCAGAGATTAGGTGCAATCAACGGAGTCCCACAATGCCACAATAATGAATTGGGGTATCTTTTAATAGCATTAACAAATCCTGGAGGGCCAGCATGGCAATTGCTCACTGGCATCTCTCTTTCATCCCTGGCTCTGTGGGGTTGCAGGGCAGTGACCGAAGATAGCAGGTAGGAGGGGAGGGAGGAGGTAGTGACCAGATGGAAGCCTCAGGACAACCTGTAGCTTGAAGATGGGGCTGCCGGTCTGACTCATAGCCAGCCTGGGGCCAGAGCCATGAAAAGTTGATGCAACATTTGTTTGTGCAAAATGCTTCCCTGATGTGTGATTAAGGACCCCATCCATATGACACAGTCTCCATTTTCTTGTGGGAGTAGTGTGAACATGCTGGCAGGTGTAATAGCCTGGAAACATCTTGCTAGAAGTGGAGCCATTCATACCACCAAGCCCAGTGGCTGAATCACTGCAAAGGCTGGGGGCCTGTTTTCATTTTTACCTTAATAAATCACACCTCCAGGGCCTACACAGTCTGTGCTGTGGGGGAGGGGGCTGTGGAGTAAGTGCTCAACCTTCATTTTCACAACCTTCATTTTCTCCCCAGGGCTGGGCAGGTAGCTCAGTTGTGCAGCATGTTTGGCTAATATGCATGAAGTTGTGGGTTCATTTCCCAGAATTGATTACACCAGGCAAGGTGGTACACTCCTGTAAATCCCAGCTCTTGGAGACAGAGGCAGGAGGAGTGGAAGTTCAAGGTTGTCTGTGGCTACAGAGTAAGTTTGAGCCCAGAATGGGTTGCAAGAAACTGTATGTAAAAGGAAAAAACAACAACAAAAAACCCTTCCCATTGTCGACTCCACAGAGTATAGATTGGAGAAGCCGAGTCTTTCAAAGCCAACTAACTTACAGACAGTGAAGCTGAGATCAGAACCCAGGCAGGGGAAATGTGAAAGGAAGGCAGCTATTGGATGTAGCTGTTCAGAGTGTGGGAAGGAGAGAAATATTGTGTGCGGCAGGAGCCAGAGAGGCTGGAGACTGGCTCCTAAAGCCACTGCCATTAAATGACTCAGCTCTCAGCAAGCTTCAGAGTGTGCTGTGTCAGTGGCAGTCCATCCTCTCTGGGGTTTTGAGGGGCAGCTGGTCCAAGAAGGTTCCATGTGTCATTGTCATCTGCCCTGGGTTCAGCTCTGACAATGGAGGTTCGTGGGTAGCATGGTGTGTAATATTGGGCAAGTGATACAAACTCTCTGGACCGTAGCTTTTTTTCTTTTGTAGTCTGTGGAACAGGGCCAAAAATATACCCTTATTTAGGGACACAGCAGGGAATGTAAGTACAGTAGGATCTAGAACAACACTCAACACCCACAAGGCTTATCACTAGTCCCACTGATATGCATCCTGAACCCAGGGCCCACCGCTCTCTGTGATCTTCTCTATGAGCCTGTTCTGGGTCATGTGACCACTTGGCCATTGTGGCCTCTAAAGAGCCTAGCCCTGCAGAGTGTGTTCTGTGACCCCAGCAGCACCATTGTCATTTGGACTCACCCTAGTCCTCCTGAGCCAAACTGCATTTAACAATGTCCCCAAGGGATGCGGAGGCACAGTCAGGTTGTAAGTCAACCTTAGAACTCTGGAAGGCCAACTGGAGAACAGAAGTGATTCATGGTTCTGCGTCTCCTCCTCTTGGTTGGGGATTCAGTCCAATGCTATATTCAAACCACAGGAGTATAAGAAATAAGCTGTGGGTCTGCGTGTGAGACTGTTTCTGTCATGTTTGCTTTGTTCTTGTTGTACAGCATATCTGAGGACTGTCCAGCATCAACATTTGATCCATTTCTTAGATGTGAGAACTGAGGCAGAGCTGGGAGTGAATTTCAGTGTAAGCCGGCAGCCACTGGATGCAGAGTCAAGCCTAAGCTCCTGTTTTGCTAATCCAGGGCTTACCACTCTGTCCACCTCGCTTCACATTCAGAGAATGAATAGCTGTAGATTCTTTCTCCTTCTTAGGTATCCAGTAATGGCTTGTCTCCATGTCCCACAACCTCATTCCGTACAACTGGTGTGGATTCAGGTTTTTGCTCAGCTCTTGTGATTGTGGTGACATTAGTTAGGCTACACAAAAGTACTTCTGCTCACTTACGATTACCATGCCCTGATCCCCATGGGATCTACACTGCTAGCATCTTAGTTGTACTGCAGATGGCAAATTTAGGCTCCAAGTGAGGATAGTGCTCAAATTCAACCAATGTCAAGAAACAGAAGTGAGACTGGAAAGGGAGGTGCCCATCTCTCCTCTATGGCAGCAACAACTGCTCTACCCACAGTGCTCTCTGAGTTTGTGCAGCACAGGTCTCTTCTTGATATCTTGACATCTCCCATAGTCCTTCCCAAGCTCCTATTGAGAGCACCCTCCATTGCAAACTGTACCCCTCTTACACTCACTTAGATCCATTCTTCTTTTGTGTAAGTTACTCCTTCAGTTCCTGAGCAGGCAGCCCCTATGTGGACAGGAGCTGTTTGTCAATTGTCCAAGGACAGTGACTCACATTGAGTTAGTGCCCAGTACGTGGGCATTAAATGAACATAGCTCACTGCATAGCTTGACCTTTTCACCTGGGCTGTTCCAGGAGGCTGTGTTGTTAGTATTTATCCCTAGGAAGCCATGTGTTCTTGGTTTCTTCACTCTTCTTACTCAATAAGTTACTTCTTCACTCAATATGCATTTGTTGACAGTCAGGACAAACATTGGTATTCTGTCTCTTGGCTTTCTAATCTCCATGTAGGACAAGGAGAATCGAAGTCTCTGCAATCACCCTCCTTATCATACCATTGGAACCTGGTGTAGATTCCTGGTGAGGAGATGTCTGACCCCATAGGACACCATGGACTGAGGTCCACTTCTCTGTCACAATGGCTCCTCTGACTACAGCCTGGTTCTGACTCACATGCCTGGCAGAGGCCCACGGGAGGCCAGAGCCTGTCCTTTCTCTGGATCCTTGGCACAAACCAGGGCCAACAAACTAGAGGAGGAATCTTTGCCTTTGAGGTGTGAGCCAGCTGGGCTGTTGCAGATCAGCTAAGAAAATAACTCCTCCCAGTCTCCTGAGGTTCACCCAAGGGCAACAGCCAGAGCGGGATGGGCAGATCTTGCTGGGAGGGCCGGAAGCTGCTAGAGATAATAGCTGAGCTCAGGTGAATGCTCTTTGGTCAGAAGCCCTCATGTGAAAGTGTATGACTGATGCTTTTGTTGACAGACTGGAGTCTCACCTCCTCCTCCTCCTGGCTTGGCTTCTGCATGTTATGGCTTACAAGGTGAGTGGGCAGGGGCCTCCGTTATAGAATTTCTTACACAAGAGCCCAGGCAGGGGTTATTTACAGCAGCACAGCAACGGTCTAGTGGCTACACCTTTGAAAAACAAGCCTCTTTTTACTCCAGCAATCACTAACGGCCTGTGTCACCCCAGGAAGGGGCGGAGGCTTGTTAGTTCCTTCTTCTTTTCATAGTGGAACATTGATGGGACAGTCTTGTACAGGTCTTTCAGAGGTATTTACAGAGGCTGAGTAGTCTACTGTGCAATGGCCATATCCTGTCCGGAAGGCAGCACTCTGTGACGTTCTACTCCTTCCTCTGTCTCTTATATGCTTTCCACTCCCTCTTTCTTGATGCTTCTTGGAACTTGGAGGGGCTGATACAGATGTGAGACCCTCCCTTCTGTTTCTAGGGGTGAGTAGATCCCTTTGGTTTGATCAGATGTGAAGGAGAGAGTCTGAGGACCTTTCTCTTCAGCAGTCCAATCCTAGAAGGGCTACCTGTACTCATGGTTCACCACCCACTCCTTATAGGAATCCTGTCCTTGAGCCCTCCGTCCTCACTGATGTGGATGGGATAGTAGGGTTTGCCTCAATAGGCTTATTATGATCTGCAAGTTTAGTCCCCAGTATGGTATTATCGAGGAGGGAGAACCCTTAACAGGTTAGATGCAGTGGAAGGTAATGGACTGTGGGAGTCCAGGCCACACATGAAACAATAGTGCCTTGCGGTAGTGCAGTAGTTCTTATTAGAGACCTCTTTTAGAGAGCCTGGCTCCTCTCCAATGTTTTGCTTCCTCTCTCAGCACTCTCTCACACACGCTCCTACCATCTGCTGTTTGCGACATAGCCAGAAGCCCTTCTTCAGGGACTGAAGAGATGGGCCATCCAGTTCTAAGCTGTCGCCCTCTAGAACTGTGCGCTAAACAAACCTCTTTTCTTTATAAAATACCTGGACTCTAGTATTTCATTATAAGAATGGAAAATGGATGAAGACATTTACCATCACCCAATTAATCTGAACCTAACTCCCTACAAAGGCATAAGCAGTTACCTCATCAGAATCACAGAAGAGAGTCTTAAAACAGTAGCGGCAAATGCGGGGCGGGGGCATCGTGATGCACTTTTCAGAGTGGTCCCTCAGATGTCCATCTTCTGCCTCTTAATCCTTCTTTACACTTCTCTCTTTGATGGAATCTCATCCCTACCGGTTCACTTCAGAAGCTTCTGGTACATGGCAGCTGACTGAGACTTGCACTTAGGCAGGGAGACAAATGTAAAAATGGCCAAAATACTTGTCCGGATGTGAAGGAGGTAGCTTGGCCTATTTGCTTCAAGGACTCACTCCTGTTGGCAGAAGCAGCCCCTACAAGTCTGGAATCTTTATTTTGTTTTGTTTTGTTTTTTTTTGTTGTTGTTATTTTTTTTCCAGACAGGGTTTCTTTGTGTAGCCCTTGGCTGTCCTGGAACTAGCTCTGTAGACCAGGCTGGCCTCGAACTCACAGAGATCTGTCCACCTCTGCCTCCCAAGTGCTGGGATTAGAGGCATGTGGCACCATAGCCCGGCTTTGGAATCTTTGTAAGAGATATTGTAATGTGTCTGGGGACCAGGAGAAGTGGAGGCACCCACTAGTTAGTTTGCCTATGCAATGGAATAGAAGGGATAGATTGGCCTGGGTAGGTAGCAAAGACTTAGGGATCCATCTCCCAGCACAACACTAAAACATGCTATTTCCTGCCTGTGCAGGGATATTTCAAGGGCCATGTGTATTTGTGTGGCTTTCTGTGGAGGGCCCTCAAGGAGACAAGGAGACCTTACAGCAAAGGCTATTGGTGGCCCCTGGGATTGGGGTCCTGTGCCCCATGCTGGATACACAGAGAGTAGGCATGCCATACTTCTAGGGGGTCAAGAAATCAGTAGTTTCATGACAGATAGTCTAGAGCCTTGTTCATAACTGGGAACACAGTGGGTAGAGTGTCCTCATAAGGTTCCCATAACCCTTCACAATGGCAGACTGAGGCTTAGAGTAGGATTTTTTTTTTTTTAAGAGAAGGGGACAACTATTTTGAGTTTTAGAGTTTGAGGTCCAGAGATGGCATGTGCTTTCTGGGTTTTGGAATGAGACACAGTTGGGAACAAACAGTGCTCTTTTTCTCTGCCAATTTCCTCCTAATATTTGCCTGTGTTCTCTGTTCCTTTGGGTTTCCTTGGATTCACTCACTCTATGAATGTTACCTGTGGGTCTACTATTGAGCATGAGTAAAGAGGACTCATGCCTGGGTGCAGACAGCCCCTGCCTGGCTGGAGACTCACAGTCTCATGGCAAAGATGCACACATGTCAGATAATCCCACAGGCATCCAGATATACACTATGCACAGGAATTACAACCTATAGATATGACCTACTGCTGTGCAGGTGACTTGATCTTGGGTTACAGGTCCAAGGAGATGGGGTTCGGAGAAGCAGGAGGCCCCATCTGAGCCAAGGTTCAAAAAAAGTAAGATTTTTATTAATTCGTAGAGAACTTTATTCACTTATGCAAGGTATTTGAACCATGTTCAACTTCCATTTCCTCCCAAAACTCCTCCTGGGTCCAACCCCTGACTCCCTGTCAATTTTGTGTCCAAACAAACAATCAAACAATAACAACAAAAGCCAGCCTCGCGAATCTAATTTGTTCTGACAATATACTCATGGGTGTGGAGTCATCCAGTGAAACTTAGGCCGCCTACCAGGGGTTACACCCTAAGAGAAAATCGGCTCTTCCTCCCCTAGCCGATTTCAGCTGTCAATAGTTCCTCAGCTAGGGGCGGGTCCTTATAAGCTCCTACCCCTATGCTGAGTGCTGAATGGCTTGATCTTGGACAGGTCTTGTGCAAGCAACCACAGCTACTGTGAGTTTATGAGTTCAGTGGTCCCATCATGTTCAGAAGACACTGTTTGCTCCAGCCTTCTTGGCTTTTGGCTCTTATAATCTTTCTGTTTTCTCTTCCACGATGCTCCCTGTGAGCTGAGTTTTTGAGATGAGATGAGGTGTGTTTACACACAGGTACATGCACGTGCATACAGAGAGGGTGTTTCATTGAGAAGGGAGAACATTCTAGAAGGCTGTCAGGTTGGGGAAGAAACCTAATGCATTTAAGGACAGTTAAAGAAACCTGTGCGACTACACAGAAGTAAGGCCTCGGAAGGAATAGGAGCAAGGCCACTTAGCACCTTGGACATCAGGTTGGGCATATATCATATGTCTTATATCATATGATCAGAGTAATGGGCAGTCACTGAAGGTTTTTAAGGCTGGAGGTAATGGGATGTTATTTGCATTTCTCAAAGATTATTCTAACTGGTGTGAGTAGGACAGGTATGGAGATCAGTGTTTTCTAAGGAGACAGAACCATCTGTGACCATGTGGGAGATGCTCAAATGTTAGTAAGTGGAAAACAAAACAAACACAACCCAGATGCACACGTGTGGTGTCTGCACTTTTTAACAGCATGTGCAGATATATGCATGTGTGTTCTCACTAGCCAGGTTTGTGTACACACACCTCCTTCCTAGCCCGTTGCTGTTATGACACTTCTGTGTAGAATGGACAATATCCCAGATCCGGGGACCATGAGTGTGCTACTGTAGTCACTGATGTTGGCAGTGTTGTTTCGTTTCTTAGTTTTTCCCTTTTGCAAACTAAGGTGTTGACTTGTTGCCTAAGCCTTGGGAAGGCAGAGATGGGCAAATCCCTGCCTGTCTAGCCTACTTGGTAAGTTCCAGGCCAATGAGAGAACTTGTCCAACAAAAAAGAGAGCAGAAGGTGGATAGCACATGAGCAATGGCAGCTGAAGTTGTCTTTCAAATGCACAAGCACAATGCATGTGCACACATGTGCTTGTGCCTTCCCCATACATGCACCTGCACACACAAGCGCACACCCACATGTGCAAGAGGATATTACACTATATGAGCTCTAAGGTGAATTCTTTCCACTGTTGGGATGCCTGTGCCTTTGGTCAGAAAGGCAGTGTGCCTAGGGGAGGCTGTGTGTGTTATGCAGGTGTAGGGACACCAAAAGGCCAAGGACTAAACCCTTTGGCTCAGCTTTTGCCTAGAGGGATTTGCCTTGTCCCAACAGTGGCCTAAATGAAACTGTGGCTGGCTTTAAGGACTGAGGCAGAGCGGCAGAGTTGCTGATACGAAGGAAATAAGTTGGCCTACAGACGGCTGAGGTCTCCCAGAGAGAAGAAAGCCTCAAGCCTTATTTAAGGTGAGACTGCCATAGCAAATTTACCCTGACAAATCTACATCTGAGATATTCCAGAAGAAAGACTGCTAAGTGCATTTAAGAGTCTACCACAGAGACTGTGTTCCTGACGACTGAGGACCTGCCCCAGAGACTGTATCCTTCTAAAAGGTTATGAAAATAGTTGTTATAGTTATCAATAGGTTTAGTGGGTAGGTTAAAGGGGTTGTAGAAATTTGTAGGATGAGTAGTTAAGTGTTTATATTTTTTATAAGTGAATAGTTATCAATAAATAAATATTTGATAATTTAAAAAAGTTCGGTTACAGTGGTGGCACACGCCTTTAATCCCAGCACTTGGGAGGCAGAGGCAGGCAGATCTCTGTGAGTTCGAGGCCAGCCTGGTCTACAAAAGCGAGACCAGGACAGCCAGGCAGGGCTGTTACACAGAGAAACCCTGTCTCGAAAAAAAAAAAAACCCAAAAATTTTGGTTATATGCAAGTGAGTCACCCACTTTGGCTCAGTGTCAATATTGCATAGTCAGGGTGACATTCCAGAAGAGCCACAGCAGGATGGTGGAGAGTGAGAATGTCTCACAGGAGGAAGAGTAGGGGGCTGTCTCCAACTATGACATAGAACCTGCTAGACTAAAATAGCTCTCTCTCCTCGCTTGGTCAAGGAAACTCTTTCCAGTAAAGTTTGCATTAATGTGTCCAAGATGGATGCTAGAGAGGCATGAAGCTATTCCCATCTAGGGTCCTGTGAGCCTAGGCCATAGAGTTACACTGGCAAAAGCTGAAGTAGACAAGATGAAAGGGAGGAGTCAAGACCAGGCCAGTTAGGGAAGCTTCCTAGGGTCTGACCTGGCCAGGAGGAGGGGTCTAATTATCTGGGAAGAGGGTTATACCTGGCAGCAGAAGGTTTGCAGAATGAAACAGGAATCACTCAAAAGGCAGATTTCCCACTCAGATACCCAGTGAAGGATTTGTGTAAACAAAGCTGAGCTCATTAGAGCTTTAATAAGTTAGCTTCACCAGGAATGGTTGAGGAGCTGGAAGTAACATATGCTGTGTGTCCACCTTTGGTCTTTTGTTTGTATATTATAATTTCCAACTTTGTGGTTTGTTTTATTACTATTTTATTTTTTATTTGGCTTTCTTCTGTCTAATTTATTTATCTATTTGTTTTATAAAAAGAGAGAGAAAGAAGCCATGAAGTTGGATGAGGGGGGAGGTGGGGAGACGGGGGAGGGGGAAACCATGATCAGAAGGTATGTATGAATTTTCAATTAATAAAACAAAAGAGCATCCATGGAACAGTCTCCCTCTATTCACACTGTAGGAATAAAAGACAAAGACAGGCTAGAAGTCCAACTGATTCTGGTGAGTGAGGTCCGTGAGGAGTACACCATAGTCACATTATAGCAATGAGAGTTTCCAAACTCTGTGTGTGTGTGTGTGTGTGTGTGTGTGAGAGAGAGAGAGAGAGAGAGAGAGAGAGAGAGAGAGAGAGAGAGTAGGAATAGAGCCTAGGTTCTTGTGCACACAATCACTCTACTGCTCTGTGAAATCCCTTGCCTTGAACTTGCTAGACAGTCAAAGACGACCTTGTATTTCTGACCTTTCTGTCAGTCTCCTGAGTGCTGGGATCACCATGCTCAGTTTTTTCAGTGGGTGCTGGACTGTGGAACCCTGGGCTTTGTGCTGGCTAAGGAAACACTCTACCAGCTGAGCTACAGCCCCATGCCTCTTTTTCCTGTTTGGGACAGAGTCCCACTAAGTTGTGCAGAGTGGCCTTGAGTTCACTCTGCAAGCCAGGGCCATTCATGAGCTTATGATCTTCCTGGCTCAGCTTTCAAATAGCTGAGCTCACAGGCCTGTGCCGCCAGCCCCGGATTAACTTTGTCTATGTTATAGTGTGACTAGGACATACCCCGATGTGCACATTTCCACATAACTCTTCTTAGTTATCATCACAGGAGACTTTCACTGATATCAGTACAGTAGTCATGCTAACCTCATGAGAATGGCTTTCCCATGAACTTTTAGTCTCTATTCCCTGACTGTTCAGTGTGCATCTACTGACAAGAAGTGAAAAGGAAACCTGAAGTGCCAACGAGCCAGTTACCTGAAGTTTTAGAGCCCTGATGTTCTTGCATTTGAAGGCCAGGTGTGGACCATGCACTACTTTGGAGAGGTTAAGAAGGACACTATGAAAGGTTTGATCCTTGCCTGTGTCACCGACTGCGCTCCCGTAAGATGCCTTTAAAGTGCTGACCCCTGGAATCTCCATGCTAGTCCAGGTTTGGGGCACGGTTTTGATGGAGGCACGAGGAACGTAGGGGTGCCTCACATCTGCTCATTTATCACCACCCAAAGCAAACCAGTTGATGAAGCTAAACACTCAGAGGGCAGGGATGAGTCACTTTCCATGGAGGACATTGCAAGTTGGAGAAGGAGATGTCCAGTCTTGGTACTGACAACCACTGGGAATATTGGCACAGTCTGCTATGTCCTAGAGGATATGGAGATGTTTCAGTTGTTGTCTTAGCATTTCTGGTTTTCTTCTGGAATAAATACAAGCTTGATGGAAAACTTTGAAAAGCTGTTCTTTTTTTTTTTTTAGTGGTACAATGAAAACCAGATGATCATTTTGGGATCCCAAGCAGAGAGTAAGCTTCTGCTCGTTGGCAATTGACAGCAAAATGCTAGAATGAGTGTTTGCGTGGTGATGAGCAATTGGGTTAAGGAGTGGTTTGTGTAATTCAGCTGGGTTCTCTAAGAATCATGGCAGATGGAGCTCATTTGGTTTTGAGTGGCTCTGAGATGGGCAATGTGGCATGTGGCATGTGCAGTGAGTCAGGCTTTCAGCAGAATTTTGGAGTATCTCTTGGCTGAAATGAGCTATAGGACTCCATGGCTCATTTGTTTCCAGTGACCAAATGAAGATTAGCAGGTTCACTGTGAAGTGTGAGGGCTGTGAACTTGGGAACTCCCCATTTGGATCCCTCTCCCTCTCCTTCTTCCTCTCCCTCTTCCTTTACCTGTCCCTCTCTTTCTCCCTCTTCCTATCCCTCTTCCTGTATCCCCCCCCCCCCCCCCCTCTCTCTGCAAGTGTTTGTGGGCATATACACACACAGTTGGAGGCCGGAAGCATCAGATATCATCCTCAGTTACTCTCCACCTTGTAGTTTGAGACAGGGTCTCTCACCAAACATGGAGCTCACCACTTTGCCTAAATCTAATGAGTTCCAGGGCATCTACCTGGCTCTGCCTCTTCAGTGCTGGGTCTGCAGGTGTGGACCACTACACTCAGCTCTTAACATGGGTTCAAGGGATCAGAACTCAGGTCTTCATGCTTGCACAGTACAGGCTTTGGTGATTTAGTCATCTCTCCGACTCTTGGGTCATACACACACACACACACACACACACACACACACACACACACGTATACATATCATTTACATTGAGTCATAGTTAGCGGACCTATCCTGATGTTCACCCAGAAGTATCTGAAGTGCCTGGTGTGATAGAGTTGGGAATCTCACAATGACTATTCTAGGTGGGAATCATGGGTAAAATCAACAGCTTGAAACCAAGCACAAGTAGTTTTAAGCATTTGAACACAGGGTGGCATGCCTTCCAGGCTGGCCTTGAACTTGCTGAGCATTTGAGGATAAACTTTCCCCCACCTCCACCTTCCCAACACTGGGAGGACAGGTCTGTACCACCATTCCCCCCCCCCCTTTTTTTTAATGCCATGCTATGGATTGAACCCAGGGCTTCATGCCTGGCAAGCAAAGACTAGATTAAAAGTTATTTCAGTTTTTAATTATGTGTATGTGGGTGGGGGTATGTTCACATATGTGCAGTTGTCCACACAGGTCAGAAGAGGGTGTCAGATCCCCTGAAACTAGAGTTACAGGCTATTTGTGAGATGTCTTATGTAGCTGCTGGGAACTGAATTCTGATCCTCTGGGAGGCCAGTCATCACTCTTAACTGCTTGGCCATCTCCCAGGCTTCAAAGGAGCAGATTTTAAAATAAGTATTTAGATTCTGGAAATTGATAGAGTATTAGGTTGATGTGGCTAGATAAATGCCTTCCTGCTAAAGGATTAAAAACCACGGAGGACTCATTGAGAAGAAACTTAAGATAAGGTAGTGTGGAGTAACTCCTAAGAGGATACTGTAGGCAATATAGAATCTTACTTCTAGACTATGGGCTTGTGTGGGGAAGCTGTATTAGCAATGAAAGACAAGAGAAAGAGAGATGTTGGGACACACACACACACACACCCAGGGAGTGAGACAGAGGTGGTGATGGAGCGAGAGATCGGGTCAGCTCGGATCCCAGAGCCTTGGCTTGTCCTGTGTATCGGTGAGTGTATTGTTCAGGTTGGAAAGAACTGGGATTTGTTGATTTACTCTTGTTTTGGGTAGCCTCACTTCCTCAATATTTCTCTGAATAGGAGCACTTTGCCATTCTGAGCCTGATTCTTCTGTAGACAGATACATAATTCAATCCAAGTTTAAGCGGCCAGTGCCTCCTGAGGGAAGTCACTGAATGTGTAGGACAGGGGACAGCAGGGATCTGTTCCAATTTCAGAGGAAGCCTGATGCTGACGTTTTTGAGTGACAATGCTCTTCTTTAGAGTGGCAGCTTCTCTTTGATGATAATGTGGGAAACACTTGTTTTTTTTGGGGGGGGGTCCTTGTTTTTGAGTTCACTTTCCCCTGAGATTTAAAGCTCTTCTCCATTATGTCAGTATTTGGTACTCTGAGATCAGAGTTGGATGGCTCCTGGAAGTTGTACATGGCTGAGTGTAAGAATTTTCTGTTTGGTTTTGTTTTGTTTTGTTTTTGTAGATTTGTAGACAGTGTTTCTCTGTAGTCTTGGCTGTCCTGGAATTCCCTCTTTAGACCAAGCTGGCCTGAAACTCACAGATATTCCCCTGTCTCTGCCTCCCAAGTGCTGGGATTAAAGGCATGCATCACCAACCCTCAGTTGAATAAGTGTTTTCTAATATTGTAGTACAAGCACCAGAACAGAGAGCTTTCTTAAGACACCTAGTTCCCAGAGGTGACCTTCTACAATTCAGAAGCTCTGTGTGAGATGTTCATCAACCAGTTTGTGAGCAGGTACTTAGTCCTTCTCTGGCTACCGTGCTTGATTTTTCTCTGAGAATTCCTGCCAAGATCTCCCCTTGCAACCTATGTGTCTCAGGCAAAACTGTGGAATTCTGCCTTGGCTTCACAGATGAGCCAATGAGATGCAGACCTGACAACTGTCCTCTGTCTGTACCTGTTAGTTGGGGATAGGAATGCGACCTATTTCTGGCCAGAGGACACTGCAGAGCAAGAATCACGGCTCTTCTCTCCACTGCTAAAAGCGGAAAGGATTGAGGGGAAGATACCTTTCCTGACGCCGTGAAAAGGGAATGGGGCAGGGTCAAGAGGTGGAGAAGGAGCAAGTTCTGACGAACTTGAAATCTGACTGAAGTTGGCACTTTTGCGGGACCAGTCACAGGAGCCGACGCATCTTAGTGTGTGGTGAGGCACTGTGAGGAGGGATTTCAGTCACTTGCAAACAAAAGTTCTTGATGGTTTCAGTACGTGCCCCGGGCTATGCCTCTCCATGTGGTGAGTTACAGTCTCACTTACCCACATTCTTGATGTGTCAATGGAGGACCTAAATGCCACCACCAGCCTCATGAGCAGCAGCACACAGCTAGTGGCAGAAAACTGAGCTCAGAGCCAGAGCCGTTGCTTTTATGAACACACCCAGATCTCTGCTCATGGTAGAAGAGGAAAAAGTAATGTTTCAAAAAAGAAAAGGACGGCATTTGGTTTTATACTCTTCTAGCACTGGCAAAGTCGCTTTAAAAAATCTCCACTGATACACACTCATTTAAGCAGAAGTGACCCGCCTCAGGAGATGATGTAAGAGCTGGAGATGGCCAGTGATCAGCTGGAGGCTACAATGTGTCAAAGGAACTTTGAGAGGTCAGACACAGCAAAGTGATTATGGCGTCATCTGTACTCAGAGATGAAGAACCAACTTCCCAAGATCTACATGACCCAGAGTATGACAGCAGTACACACGAAGCTGTGGTCTTCTTGTTCCAAGCTCCAGGCCCCTGCGTCTCCTTTGCCACTGAAAAGAAAGATCCAGACATGGTAGTGTTTATTCATTCAACAACTGCCGTCCACACTGCCTGGGAGTGCTTCCGATGCTGGGGATGCTTCAAGAACATGCTAAGACCCTGGCCTCATGGAGAGTTTGGCTGCTTTGTGCAAAGACCGAGACTAACAAATTCATATGCATTATAACGTCGTTGTTTTGTGGTGTTCATTTTCTGTTGTTGCTGAAAAAAAATAATTATCGCAAACCCCTTGGCTCAGCATGACTCAACTTCATTATCTTATTATACATCTGAGAGCCAGCAGCATGGCGTGGGTGTCATTGGGTTAAAATCAAAGTGCTGGTGGAGCTGTGTCCCTTCTGGATGTTTTGGGGGAGTCCTTATTTTCTGTCACTTTCCAGTTTCTAGAATCTCCTCACATTCTTGAGCTCATGCTCACATGATGACATCACAGCCTTCTTCACAGCACTGAGACTTCAGCTTCTACTTCTACAGCTCCCCTGACCCTCTGCTTCCCTCTGATAAAGCCACACTGGTCCTCTAGCTTAGCTCCCCATCATGTCCCTGACTCAGCATCTGTAATGTAAACACACTGCAAAGTCCGTTTTTTTCAGTAAGGTGACAGACTCACAAGCCCTAGAGTTTAAGGTGTGGCCACCTCTGGAAGCCACAAGGCCATAGGTAGAGCTGTTGTGAAGTAAAGCAATGTAAGGTGGAGTCAGGTCACTGCTGGGCAGAAGGCACCCAAGGTGTGGGCGTGTCAATTACTTTTCTCATTGCTGTGGTCAAATAGACAAGAAGAGGATTTAGAGTGGAAGGATTTATTCTAGCTTATAGTTTGAGGGGATCATTCCATCCCAGAGGGGAAGACACAGCTCAGGAGCAGGAGGCTGGCTGCTTACAATCCATCTACGGTTAAGAAACAGAGGTGAACAGGAAGTGGGCCCAGGCTTTCAAACCTCTGGGCCCACCACAGGGACCCACTTTCTCCAACAAGACCCCACCTCCTAATGATTCTACAACTTTCCCAAATGTCCAGTAACAGCTGAGAACCAAGTATTCAAACATATGAGTGATTGGGGTGTGTGTGTGTGTGCAAGGTGGGGGGAGAATTTCACAAATAATCTTCAACAGAGGATCACCATGAGGTTGGTGTTCCATTTCACAGATGCTGAGTGAGATCATCAAGGGTTTGAAGTCACAAAGTGGAGAGAAAAGGAGGCAGAGGAAGACAGCCCTACTTCCTCTACCATGTGGAGGTCAGGACAGACTTGAAAATGAGGAGCAGAAAGGTGACAGAAGCATCAGGTGGAGAGATCCCAGATGTTGAGTGAAGCTCACATTGGAGGAAGTAAGAAATGTGGGAGCTGAGTGCCAGCCATGCATGGGGTCTGTGATATGGTGACAGTTACAGGTCTTGGGACAGAGAGTGTCTGAAGAGTGGAGAGATAGAAGTCTGGTTGAAGAGGGTGACAAAGATAATTCTGAGATGGGAGACAGAAGGAGGCAAGTGGGGAGTCTTTTCAAAGAGGGCTGTGCTTGGGAGAGAGAGGGGGAGTACTTGGAAGAGCTACGTGGTGTCAAAGTGATGGGGGCTGTTATACCTGGGCAACAGGCCTGGGGAAGAATGCTGTGCAGAGGAGAAGGTGCCTGCATGGGAAAGAGTGTGGAGAAAGGGGCAGGAGGTAAGCAAGAGGTTCCCCCTCTATAGTTGGAGGTGCATTCTCTAATCAAATGACCAGTGAAGACTCAGGATCTGTGGCCTGAAAGCTACGGTGACAACAGCTTGCCTTACCTGTGCGTTTTTTTTTTTTTTTTCCTAGTTGTCATGTGCTGCTGGAGTCTCGAAAAAGTGGGATCTATGCAGGACTGCACCAAAACCGGAGACCAACTGGGACAACATCTGGGACCATCGGCATAGAGTTGTACAGGAATGCAACCCAGGATCCTATGTCCATCCTCACGAGCATCAGGACCTCTGACTGGCTTCTGGCCCTGGTCCTCATCCCGTCTTCTCAGTATCAGGGCAGTGTTTATGGGTGGTTCAGGAATATCTCTCACTTGGTAGAAGGCCATATCCAGCTCACTGAAGCCTTTGGGGATGAGACTGGCATTCGCATTCAAGGCTGGGTTTGCTGTGATCTAAGCTTAGCTGCGGTTCAGTCAGTGCTCTGTGAGTGTCGCTGTGACTTGAGAAGGACAATGTGCGCAGTTCCCTGCTCTAGGCCACAGGGGCTACTTGCTTTGGAGAAACTACCAAGAAAATGTGATTTCTTGATAGTTCTTCCTTTTCATCCAAACTGCAAATTTCTCCCTTTCACTCCCTTTTTGGATTTTCACTTTCCTTCCATCCTGACAAACTATCACTGAATCCTACCCTCCCATTGGAAATTTCTGGAAAATCTTAATGTTTTATATGTGAAGGTTCTGGGGGTATGGTGTGTTTGGTTAAGAAAGCAGAGCTTTTGTGGACTCACAAGCAAACTCAAAAGACAGTCTTGTCTCCCGGATGTTCATTCCTCAATAGGAAAACCATTTATTTTTCTATCACCCCACTCTGTCTCTGACAGCATGTCCATCCCTTTCTTCTGGTCTAAACAAAAGATGCTTGCCTCCATAGAAACATCACTATGCACAGAAATTTGCTTCATATGAGGTATGTTTAGAGTGCAGGCTGGCAAGATGCAAGCCATTATGGTCTTGTACCTTGTCAATGGGCCGAGTGACACATATACCCTGGCTGTGTGGCCAGAAGGGGCTCCATTCACTTAGGGGCAGGGCTCTCGGCTCTACCTCCAAACTCAGCCGTCAGATGATTCCCATCTCTTTCCCACCTCATCCCAGAGCAGACATGAGTGGGGTGGAGGCTAAGGTGGTCATTCTGATAGAGCTGAGGGGTGGGGAACAGTGGGCAAACTTCACCCTCAAGACCATGTACCTTTGTGGAGCGTCTGAACATTTGGTGATCTTCCCGGCACCTGTGTCTTTTGCTTTATTTCTTCTTTCTTTGTGTTCTCTCTGTCCCACTGGTTTCCTATTCAGGCACCATTGTGAAGCTCTCTTCTTGACCGAGGGCTACCTTAGCTCAGTATGTTAGCAGTCTATGCTTAGTCAGCATTTTGAGACTTGGTCTAGAACTTCAGGAAATCTCCATCCACCCACTATATCCAATATCCACTTCTTGCCCTTCCTTGTGTATAACACATATAATATAATAGCTCTCCCTCTCTCTCTTTCTCTCTCTCTCTTGTCTTTGAAGACGCATGGCACCAGGTTACTTCTTAAGAAAAGAGTGGAGGCTGTAGACTTGTATAGTTGGGAGGCAAGGAAGGAGCTGCATAGAAGGCTGCAGGAGTTTCACATCCTGTGATGTCACCTCCTATGACAGCCATGTTCGTGCCGACTCTTACTCTCTTACCACAACTAGTGATTCTTGCAAGCATTTGTCCACATAACAATGTCATGATTATGTCTTGCCTGGCCAGTGTTCAACTCTGTCAGCCTCCGAGAAACGGCTGAGCCCACTTGACTCAAAATATGTTCCCGGGCAAAGGACCGATGTCCTCCAGCTCAGCTCATTGTCCTGCAGGCGCCACCAAGCTCTTCCTGTGATTCATCATTCAGGCTCCTAGCTCCTGGGCTCATTCTCTTGTGCACATAGCAATTTCTCTGACATTCAGAGTTCGGTAGACTGCCATCGTCTCAATATCCTTTCCATACCAGCATTCAATAACAGTTTCTTTTTTAAATGAGTGACATTAGTAATATTATGAGTCAGTATTAAGCACCAGCTACAAGCAATTGGCAAATGAAGTTTGAGTCTGTAAAGAGAAAACAGGGTGTTAGGGTTCTATAGGCATTTAAGAAACCTTTAGCTTAGGATAATTGACAGCTTGGTGTGTTCCTCATGATAAAGTGAGGCTGTCCACGAATCCATAATTCTCAGGTCACATCCAGGCTACCAGGGAAGGATGCTGGGTTGGATTAGTGATGGTTGTTGCTTGGAAGTGGGGGCTGAGGGCAGTGAAGGGTTGCTTATCACCTGTCATCCCAGATGTTAAACAGCTTCCATGGCCAGTTGTTAGGCCAGGTCCTGCCTGGAATAAAGCCTGCCATAGGATTTAGAGTACTTAATCTCTGTTCTTAAGACCTCCTGTGTAAGTGCATTCAAAGGTTAGATGAGGGGTCCTGTTCCATCATTTTCCACCTTGTTCCCGTAAGACACAATCTCTCTCTGGACCTGGAGTTAATCTGGTAGTCAGCAAACCCCACTGATTTCCCTGTCTGCCTGTCCTGGTGCTGGAGTTTCAGGTGTTCACAGCCATATCCTGCTTTTATATGGGTTCCAGAGGTTCACACTCACGTCTTTATACTTACACAGCAAGCACTCTTCCCACCGAGCCATGCCCCCCAGCTCCTAGCCTTAAGTTTTTATGCTTCTGACTAAACTGCCTCATTGCTGTTGGAATTCAGAGGCCAATAAACTGTGCATCCAGATATTAGTGGTTTACTCATTTTCTCTTATTGTCTTGCCTTTTAGCTGCCTCAACTACTTTCCTGTGCATCTCTTTGCTTAGTTAAAGAAAAGAAAATCATCTTGCTTCTTCCTCTGCCATCCTTTTTGGTAGGAACAATAATCAGTCTTTAATGAGCCTGTGACTTTGAACTGAGGTGGAATAATTTCTGCGACTCCGCACCTTCCATTGATGGGAATACATTTATATTAGAAGTTGATGACCTGTGGGAAAAGACTGTTATTCTAAATATCACTGTGAGGTCACAGGAGCTGACCGAGGGCTTGCAGCTGGACGGGAAAAAGAGAGCAAAAAAGGCTGGTGACAATCAGACCTGCATTTGCATGAAAATGGACTGCTTTTTGTTCTGAGTCACAGATCTTGGTTGATGGCTCTCTGGGGGTGCTGGTACAAAATTCGCATGGATGGAGTAGGTTGTAGAGGCAGCTTCAGCTTTTTGGTCAGGGTACCATCGGATAATGTGACGAATGGTGAGAGAGGCCAGCCTTAGATCTGAGGGTGCAAGTTAGCCAGTGCCACAGGTGTTGGGAGCACGATGGTTAGTGACCATTAGTGACATTCTGTGTGGAAGTTTCATATGAAAACACCATAGTTTTCATTCTGTAAAAAGGCAGAGAAGCAGAAATAGTAAATAAACAGAAGTACATAGTCACACAAAATCCAAATCTCTGTCAGTACCACTCAACACACACACACACACACACACACACACACACACACACACACACACACACAGAGAGAGAGAGAGAGAGAGAGAGAGAGAGAGAGAGTGACACTTGTATATGCATGCATTTTGTGAGAAGATCTTAGCTGATTTTATTGTGTAATATGTTGTGAGCCCCTTCCTTGGTAAACAATACTGATCTGTGGTATACTGAGCAGTCATTTGTCTTTCTAACAATTGTTCCGATCTTTTTGTTTCTTAAGAGAAGTCAGGATTTCCAAACAAAGTGACAGGAGAGAGTCAGTGTGCTGCTGTCACTCTGCAGAGTGCGCTTTGGTTAGCTTTGCCAATCAGATGAGTTTATTATGCAGTTCTTGGTGAATGTGTGCTTGAACCAGTTTGCACCAAACAGGAGACATTTGCAGAGGACTTCTGTGGTAGAAAGCTTCTTGTGCATGGAAGAATCTGGAATTGATGATTTCTATTCTTTTGGGTAGTGAGGCATAAGAAGGTGATATTTAAGTTTTAATGGCTGCTGTCACTAGTAAGAAAGGTGAGAGTTGAGACTGAAGCTGCATAGAGCAGAATTGAGACTATGGCAGAAATATGAATCTCTAGACTCCATCAGGGACCTCTGGGTCAAACCATACCTGAGGTCCAAACCACTTTTAGACTTCTCAACTAAATGTAATCCTGTTTGAGTTAGATTATTTTTTGTTGCTAGCAACATCAAATATCTTAAAGGATGGAATAATATAAGAAAGATTTTCTTGTTTACTGTCCAGTTTGACCCTGAGACATGAGACAAACATATGTCTATCTGACAAACAAAAGTTAAGAACCAGAGGGGACAATGGACCTACTCAAGCTTGCTGACTTTATAAGGTTACACAGTCAATTAGCAGCAGGCTCAGGCACTCTGAGTGATACTTTTTCTAATTGGTAATTCTTCAATGTAGGGGGATTGAAATCCTGTGGAAAGAACAGCTCTAGAAGACAAGACCACATTAGCAGGTTGATAATGAGGGCGTTAAGGCGATCCACAACCCATGTCCACTGTGTCTTGAACATGAAATCATAGCAACACAGCATGAAGAGATTTAGTGATTAGGGCAGCAGTTCTCCAAGTGTAGACTGGGGAGGTCTTTTCAGGAGGCGTGTGATGCTAAATCTGTTTTTATATAATGTTATCATGGTATTTGACCTTTTCTTCTCTTCCTCAAGTCAACAGGAGAAGGCAACAGAGGCTACTAGGTAGGCTAAATGCAGCAGGAGGTATGGGAGTCTGCTGTTTAGTGTAAAACCAGGTAGTAGGGAACCTGCAGAAATATCAAGCAATGACTCCCTTCTCATTATGGAAAGGTACAACTCACTGTTAAGTAAAGTTGTCTGCGGCTTTGGGATTTTGGTGGCTGTGAAGGCATATTCTGAGACCACACAGATGGAACCTCTGGTTTAAAGGATAAACACGGGTTTCAATTAACTCTTCTCAAAGACCGTTCAAACAAATCAAGTTTTCTTTTGGCTTTTGACATCTAGACAGAATAAAACATGAAGTAGAAGTTTGGCTACTACTGATGGGTCATGTGATCAGCATGGCTTAAATTACACTGTACAACTTTGGGCCAAAGTTCACTTGGGGATGGAAATGATTTTGTTGGGTGTGTTGATGCTTTCAATTAGGAATTGGTGCAGTTTTTAGACTCACAAAGCCGCTGGAGTTGTGTGATGAGAGGTATCTATTTAGCACGAGTCTCTGGTGGTGAATAATGGGAACTTGAATTGAGAGCTGAAAACTGACAGCTGAAAATGCCACTCCCCTGAGTCAGGCACTGGCTTTCCTCTTGGTCTCACCAAACCCAGAAGAGTAAAACTACTGTGGATAGATGCCAACCTTGTACATTGTCAACTTCTACAGCTAGATCCTCACTAGCACCCATGCTGGCAGACAACCTCTGCTTCAGTTACCATCTTCACAATCCAATTAAGAGAGAGCTCAGATACAAGCTATCGTCCAAGCTGCAAGGGAGGTTGACGCTTGGTTTTCCTCTCCGTGCTTTGCACATGCTAACAGTTGTGATGCCCGCAGCAAGGCAATGCATGTGGATACTCAGAGCTTCAGTAATGTTATCTACCTCCTCTGGTAGGTAAGAAGATTAGGTTTCTTTTCTGGGACTGATTACATAATAATACTATAATTCATTATAATACTGTGTTCACCAAGCAGGCACCCCCAAAGAGCAATCTTCTCCATAGACAAACCCCCCTCCCACACACATGGTAAGGAGGAACCAGAGAGTCAGGAGGCAAAGGAGATTGGCTGCAGTCTGAGCAGTAGCTCCCCTCAGGACATACTTCTGAACTCTGGTTCTGGGCCCTGCTTGTTGTCTTGGCTCACTAGCTTCTTCATCCTCTCGGGCAACAACAAGTGGCAGGTATACTGAAGGGGTAAATAACTGATCTTGCACTAGTTGGTTATTTTAAGACGGGAAGATGGAAGGGGAATTTTATTAATATTTCTTGCTCTTTCTAGGACATGTGAAGTCTGACTAATGAGTGCATAGCATCAAAGCTGGTTGTAAAAGTTTGAAAATAGCAGCAAAACTGCTTTCATATCAGTGTGAGTTCCCCTAATACTTGAGCCTGAGATGAGCATGTTGGAGTGGAGTGCCCATGGAGGAAATAATCTAAGATCGATTCTGGGTTTTCTAATATACATTGAAAGGTGACTCTACACAGGTTTTCAAGTGTGGAGCACTGACCAAGAGTGCTACCAGGACTATCCAAGAAACAGGTTTCTGAGTTTGGGAGACACAGGGACGAACTTATTCACCATGTGGCTTTTCCAGACCTTCACCCTGCCAATGCACCTTGAGAAGCTCTGAGAGGGACCCACAGCCTCAGCACTCCTTCTTACCTAATGTGATGTTACAGAAGTAATATTCTGATGAGCACACTTCAGGAAATGCTGAGTGATCTCAGGGGCCACTTCTAGCTATAAATTTTTGCTGAGTCCTGTGATCTCATCTGAGCCTTTTTGCATAAGCAAGGCAAGGGACTGTGGTCTGAATCACTTGTCAAAACCAAGTGGCTGGCCACTGACAGACTGGGACCCAAACTCACACCTTTCAAGCCTCTAGGTTCTCTAGCAGACACACAGGGTGGGTGTGGGGAGGGCAGATGTTAACAGTTAATTATGTAGCCCTCTGACAAGGTCTGTTGAGTTTCTATTCCCAAGGACTTCAGAATGATCTGATTTGAAAACAGCACTTTATAGTACAAAAAAAATTAAAATGAGATTAGCAAGGCAGGAGTGGGATTCCTTACAGAAATGGGAAATTTATTTCAGTCCCTAATATGTTAGCTGTGCAAGAATGAGATCCCAAGTTCAATACCCACATACAAGAGCCACACATGGTGGGTACTCTCATGGCTGGGTGGATTGGATCTTTGGGGCTCAATGGTGAGCCAGTATAGCCTAATTATGGAGCCTCAGGCCAGTGAGAGAACTTGTCTCAAAAACAAACAAACAAACAAACAAACTCACAAAGTGGATAGTATCTGAGGAGGAATGAACCTGAAATTGTCCACTGGCCTTCATTCATATGCACATACATGTGCATGTATGACATACACTATGTCCACTTATACCCATAAACACACACACATACCACATACCACATACCCACACATGAGAGGGAGAAGGAAAGGGAGATGTAGAAGGAAGACATGGAGAAGGTCGCATGAGAACAGAGGCAAGATGGCGCTGGGATGAGGCTCAGAGGCTGAGCACTTACCTGTCTTGCACAAGGTCCTTGGTTTGGTCCTCAGCCCCTAAGGTGGTTTAGCATGGAAAGGAGAGGCAGATATTGGAAGAGTGCTGTCAAGGACCCTCAGAAGTTGGAAGAGGCAGGAAGACTTTCATATTACAGATTCTAGAAGGACTGCAGGCTGCTGACATCATGACCCTGGGCTTCAAGCCTCCAGGGCCACAAGACAATTCTTTCTGTTGTCCTAAGACACCAGTTTGGGGTGCTTTGTCGTGGAGAACCAGAAATGGTACAGCAGATGTGACAGAGCTTTGAAAGGGCACTTCTAGAGTTTCTTTAAGCCAAGCCTGGGTCTGAGGTTTACAAAAAACTGTTCACAGCTTGACTGCAGTGAAATCCACTGGCTTGTCTGCTGAACCCAATACTCCTCCTCTCTCCTTTTCTTGCCTCAGAGACAAGCAAGAGAACCTGGAAGTTCAGAAGTTAAAAATAAAACAAATCAGAGTCCCAAATATTTTGTGTCTGGCAGAGCTACTTCCTTGTGCTGGGCCTCTATGCCAAGGAATGTGACCTCTCTGTGAGGGAGGAGTCAAGGGCAGGTGTTGTTAGCTTACTGGGAAGCTACCAAGTGATCTGGGTGAAGTGCCTGTTTGTGTTTATCTGTGGAGAACTCATGGGGTGCTCAGTGTCCCAGGTAGAGCCTGAGCTTTAGGACATATGGGAGTTACATCTGCATGTGTGGGATAAGATCTTTTAGGTATATGCTTTTGAGAACTCAGAGGCACATAGGCTAGCTTAATTCCCATGCTGACAATAAGATGGGCAGGAACTCTGCATTCTGTTGTGAAAAATGACATCCTGAGGGTTGGAAGAATTTTAATTCATTTCAGCAAGTGAGGCCATTCTTAGGGATCTATAAGCAAGAAATGGTTGCTAGAGGTGGGCAGACATTTTCTTTAGTGTTATAGCCACTGATAAGGTACCCAAGCCCTATAAATAACATTACTGGAATTCACTGAGTCACACACACACACACACACACACACACACACACACACACACCCCCATGCGTAGTGAAATTGGAAGAGAACTACTTTGGAAGAGGGAGGGATCACCAGGGATGGGAGGGAGACAAGAATGGTACTGGATATTAATAGGTACAAAACACATCATATATACATATTAAAACATCATAATTCATTTATATATGGTTAATATATACTAATAAAGACATAAAAAATTTACTCATAGTAGAGCTGAGGCTGTACCTAGCCCAGGATCTGTCCATGGGAAGAATTGGGTAATTACTAGAGAAGATATAGGATCAAAACAATGGGTCCTAAGTGGCAGCACAAGGGGGCAGCTCCCTAGGGAAGTACAGAGAAGAGGGATGAGAGGGTCAAGGAGACCCAAGCTTTGGCATTGGAACCAGGTTTGGATATGAGCTGTGGACCAACCAACAAGTCATTCTGTGTCCTCAGTATAACTTATAAAATGAAGATAATAATTATATCTGCTTTCTGAGATTGTCTTGACTTACACGGGAGATGACATGTTCAAAGTGGCGTTTGGAATGTGGCAATCACTAAGTAAGGCACAGGTGTGTAGTGGTTGCTGGCAGCCTGACCACCCTGTGCCTTTTCCTGGAGAAGACCTCATGAAAGTTGGCCACAAGCTGGGAAAGAAGGTGATTGCCCCAAGGGTGCTACAGATGGACCTAGGTCATGACAGGTTCTTGGCAGCTCACAGAGGGGGAATGATGGGAGAGGGAGCCCACAGAGGCTATTGCTACAGTCTCCTGTAAAGGTCTATGAACAAAACAAAATAAAATCTGGTACAAAGTTTCTAGAATCCTCTCAAGTGCTGCCAAGCCTGAGTGTGTTTTCTGAGCCCCACCGAGGTGGCTTCATCTCCACTCCTTTCTGAGTTTGCAAGCACTGTGACCTTGTGGGATCAAGAATCCACCTTGAGCAATGGAGCAACACAGGGCCCGGCTTGTTTCCCCAGCAAGGCTCTTGGCTCTAGCTCCTGTCCTCCCCTCACCAAGTTGGGCCAAAGAGTGAAGAAACAGAATCGGAGAGAACGCAAGTTTGGGAGGTCAGCCCTGCTGAAGGTGAACATTAACCCTGTAGCCTGGGATTGAACAAGAGGGCAAAGTTCTCAGACTCTTCACTCTTCTTATGGAGAGGCACTGTTTCCCAGCCTTGACTGACAGCAATGCTTCTTGCTTATACATCCTTATGGGGTGAGACAGAAATTCCTTAGCATGGCATTCAAAGCCCTGGAGGTGCCCTTGCTCTACTTCAGAAGTTTGTTCCATGCTGGGTTTGTCACATGAGACCACACTTTAACCATCCCCAGGGTTAGCAGTTCATTTCCCATTGCAAGTGACTTGTGCTAAAGGAGAGGATGGATCAGTGGGGCGGTGGGGACATGGTGCGTCCCCAGTCCAAGTCTGTTGATTTCAGTCATACTTTGTTTTCTCTTCTTCTAAAAATGAAAGGGCAGTGAGAATACAAACACAGCCAAACATGCCTGCAAAACCCTAGCTGGAGTAACAGGGATAGCTGAGATCAACTTTTTACGTTGCATGACTGTCTTGCGTCATGATTGCAGGAGGCTTGTCCATCATCAGAAACAGGAAGTTGATGTCCCCCCTGTTCTTTGGTGGCAAATAGCCCTGGATTAGAATATCCAACACCCCAGGAATCTTTGCCTCCCACTCAGTGTCGCCAAGCAGAACACAATGATGTTACATAAAGAGCCCAAGAATCAGAGAGTATGCAGGCAACATAACATTATTCAGACTACTTGTCCTTTTTCTCTCTTAGAGACCACTTTATGTTGTCTGTGATTTGGTAGCTAAAACTATTTTAGACATAGGACTTTTGGGTTAAAAAGAATCACGTTAACTCCAGAGACCTCATGGCATGTAGGATTTATCTAAGTGCCTTCCAGCTAGGTTTGACTGTGTCTTTATCGCCCAGGGAAATTTGGCAACATGCAGTGCCTAAAAACAATTATGATTGTCATGATCAATTCTTCCTGATATCTGGTGGGCAGAAGACAGAGAATGCTGTTAAGTGTTAAGTCTAGACCAGGTTGGCTTGTTGTAATGCCCGTGGGGGATTATTTTGATATTTTAAATTTGGGTGGGCAAACCCATCCTCTGTGGGTGGTACCATTTCCTAGGCAGCAATTATCCTAAAGACGAGAAACAGTTGAACATCAGCATGGATGCATTCATTGCTCTCTGTCTTGATTATGGGTATGAAATGTTCACCTTCTTCAAGCTCCCTGCTACAGTGAACTGTCATCTGGAACTGTGAGCTAAAATAAACCATTTCTTCCTTAAATTGCTTCAGTCCAGGTATTTTATTGCAGCTACAGGAAATGAAACCAAAACAGCCCACCTTGAGGTATTGCCCAGCTGTTTTCTCTTCCCTAAGATGATTTTGACACTGTTTTATCAAGAGTTAGAGTCAGCAGTATTGCTGGTCCTGGTTTCATGGGTGTGAGTGAGCTGGCCCTGACACTCGTCTACTGTGTGGTGGAGTGGGTACGGGAGTGATGCTCCCTCAATATCACCACCTGCGGTGTGCCGGAGAGTTGGCCCGAAGGTCATGAGAGTGGGAGAGCTACATCTTCCCCTCATTGGCTGTAGCACTTTGGAGAGCAGGCCCTGCACCTCTACTGGGCAGCATAGTGGAGCTGCCTCTGGAGGCATTGGTGCAGGTGGGCCAGGCCTAACAGCATGGGAGCAGAAGAGCTGACCCTACCTCTGGCTGATGATGGCATTGGGTGAGCTAGCCAGAGCAGTGCTGGAGAGCTCACTCTGGTGGTGGTACTGATGACCAGCTCAGCTACCACCTAGGCCCAGATCCAGGGCTTTGAGTTGTCCTACCCCAAAATCTACATCATCTATGAACTGTTGGAACATGTGAAAGGACGGGTCCTGTTGATCCAAAGCTGCAGGATCTCCATGACACAGGGCAACAACAAGATAACTGGGAGGAGTCCTGGCGAAGATCCAATATTGATGGTGTGACAGAAGCCTGAAACCTCGAACAAGACAAATGACTCATTGCAATGAACATTTGCAAGTGAAGATGTGTGGACAGAGGGGTATGCTGTAGGACACACTGTGACACACTGCAGCTTCCACGATGAAATGTTTTCTATGCTTTGTGTGTGTGTGTGTTTAATTTTCTTTTGGGGGGAGGTTGCTAGGGTAGAGGGCAGATAGGTAAATGAGTGGGATTGGGGTGCACACTCACAAAGAATCAAGCTGAAAAAAAAAAAAGAGAATCCTCTTGAATCTGATACTTCAGATTGGGCATTATTCCTTGAGGACATCATGTAGACTTGTGATTCCATTGAGCAATGTAAGAGAATGGAAATGACACTGTAAGACACCCACATCTAGACTGGATATGAGAACATGTGGCTTCCACCTTCTCTTTTGTGAGAACTATTGCTATGGTGGGAGTCCGCGCTCAAGCACTCCAGCTCAGTGCAGACGCAGCCAGTCTTACCTGTCAGACATGTGTGACACGTTCGTGACTTCCAGCTCAGTTGAAGCTGCAGATAATTTTTGTCTAGTTGCACCTTCTCTAAGTTATACCAAAAATACAAAAAACAAAAACAAACAAAAAACAAGCTTCCCATTCTTGTGAACCTTAAGGACAAGTCAGAGAACATCTAGCCAACCTGTAAGTTGTACAACAAAACAAAGCCACATGCATTTCTTCCCAGAACTCAGGAGGCAGAGGCAGGCGCATCTCTGAGTTCTATGAGGACAATAAAATGGCTGATCCAAGCCACTGCTTTAATTAATTTAGTGTTTTATAAATGATCTAGCTATTTTCCATCTGGTATTAAGAGAGAAGAACAAATCTTAATTTTTTGCTACTGTTATTTGAGACAGGTCTTATACAGCCCAGGCTGGCTAGGCTTGAACTCACAGTGTAGCTATTGATATCCTTGAATTCATGATACCTCTGTCTCCACTTCCCCAGTGATGGACATATAAGTGTGAGCCATTATACCTAGCTCTCAAGTCTTTAAAGATAAGAGAGTCTCTTCACTGAGCCTTCTGGTGGTAGAATGCTCATTTCATAGTGGGGAGAAGACTTAGCATTAACTTCAATGGGGAGAGAAAAATTAGAACAAGTAGCTTGAGCCACAGCGGCATCTAATCCATGGTGCTCTGCCTTGCTCTGAGTGTGCAGGGCTGGGACCTCTCAGTCTTGCTACATTAGGGTGACTGACTAGCTCCATTTCCTGCAAGAGCTATGATGACAAGACCAAGGAATTTAGATAGAAACTCAGTGGATTGGCCCACTCCATCTTTTGTAGCAAAAGGCCACAGAGCTTGGATGTGGATGGAGAGGTTTAATTTATTTTCCAGTGATTAAGAGTATCAAATGATAAGTTAGGTATAAACATGATTGTGTGACATAACAGCTCTGTCATCAAGGTCAAACCTGTTTCATCATCTGGTACTTTGGGATCCCTGGATGAAATCTTGTGAGGGTACCTATTAGTCTTCGTAATTGATTGGCTAAGCACAGAATTCTATCGCTGTTCTCCATCTCCAGTTAGTACTATGAAGTCTTAACCCCAAGACTGACTATTTGGAGATGGGGTTTTAGAAGGCCATCAAGATTAAATTAGGATGGAGCTCTAATCCCATAGGATAGCTGACATTTAAAGAGTGAGAGATAGACCTTCTTTGCATCCATACGATGAGGAAAGGCCATGTTAGGGCTGAGAAAGAAGAGAAACCTTATATAAGCCAGAAATAGAACCCTCTCAATACCAGTTGAACCTACCAATACCTTCATGTTGGATGTTTTGCCTCCAGAACCAAAGGATGCATGCTGTAACTGAACTTTTAAATTATTATTTAACACTTATTTATTTATTACTAAATTCACTTATAACAAACACCAACAATTTCTTAACTATTAATCCTATAAATTCCTACAACCCCTTTAACCTATCCACTAAACCTATTGATAATTATAACAACTACTTTCATAACCTTTTAGAATGATACAGTCTCTGGGGCAGGTCCTCAGTCGTCAGGAAGACAGTCTTTGTTGTAGATTCTTTAACACACTTAGCAGTCCTTCTTCTGGATCTCTCAGATACAGGTTCGTCAGGGTCGTTGGTTATTGCAGTCTCACCTTAAATAAGGCTTCATACTTTCTTCTCTGTGGGAGACCCCAGCCGTCTGCAGGCCAACTTACTTCTTTTGAATCAGGAACTCAGCTGCTCTGCCTCAGTCCTTAAAGCCAGGCACCGTTTCCTTTAGGCCACTGTTTGGACAGATCAAACCCCTCTAGGCAAAAGCTGAGCCACAGGGTCCAGTCCTTGGCCTTTTGGTGTCTTGCTCAGGCTTTCTTTGCTCACCGGCTTCTTTCTGCTTCAGGGAGAGAGCTGGCCATCAATGGCCAGCCCTTTTTTCAGCAGGACTCTTGGAGCTCTCTAGCATCGGGGGCCTCTTCTCTTTCTGGGCTCCACGCACTGACCTCAAATAGGAGGAACTCTGTTTCAGCTTAATTTGGGCTCCGCCCACTTAGCAGCTGAAAACAATGTCAGGCCAGATACTTTGTTTCTTTAATTCTATTGAATCTTTCCTGTTTTCCTGACTTCAAACTTGTTTTTCAGTTTATTGAGTCTTTCCTGTTTTTGCTGACTTCATGCTGATAATGCTCTTCAGGCCCCAAATTAAGAGACAGTATCAGAAACTCCTATATATTTTCCAAATCTAATTTATCTAACCCCTACAGCATGCTTCTGTTGTTTAAGACACACAGTCTATGGTATCTTATTATGGATAATGGAGCAGAATAGTACATCTTCCTATTTGTGTTTTGACCTTTTTAGTCCATTATTTATACAATAGCGAGAGAATCACTGAGAATTACAGATTAGCTTACGTTCATTGGCTTCCTTTGGCCAGCTGGACTGCATTTAACTGATACTGAGACTACACATGACATGACTGATGCTTGTGTTCCCAGACTTATCGTCAAGCTTCCCTCTCATTCTAGGTTCTGTAGATGCATTACGTACTTCTATCATTTCTGCCTCAGGACCATTATACTTCTGTTCCCAATCATGACACAATTGTGTCCAGGTTATGACTCAGATTAACTGGATCTTCCTCATGAAGGTTTTCCCTGACCATATTTTAGTCACCTCACATCTTAGTTAGGGTTTCTACTGTTGTGCTAAATGGGCGAGTTGGAGAGGAAAGGGTTTATTTAATTTTACAGCTTGTATGTAGTCCATCATCCAGGGAAGTCAAGCCAGGACCCGAGGCAAAGGCCGTGAAGGGTGCTCCTCACTGGCTTGCTCACCATGGAATTCTCAACTTATTTTTGGTAGCACTCAGGACCAACAGCCCAGGAGTGGCTCCACCATCATAGAGCTGGGTCTGCCCTCCCACATCAACCATCAATCAAAATAAACCACAGATTTGCCCGCAGGCCAGCTTGGTGTGTGCATTTTCTCAATTGAAGCATCTCTTTCCCAAATGGTTTGGGTCAAGTTGACAAAAAAATCTAGCCAGCACACTGACTAGGACATCAACCTCATTTAATATTCTTTAAAATATTTAGCAGATGAAAATCTTGTGAGTGTACTCTTCTAAGACAACCACCAGCACGAGAGAAGGGCTCCTGCCTGTCTCATTATCCCTGCATCCCAGAGTCTAGAGCAGTGACAGGCAGTGGCATACATGGTGAGTGGATGAAGAGATGGGGATGGAGTTACTTCCTATTTATCCACCCTTGGATTCCCATCCATCCCTCTCTACCCGCCTAAGCTCCACCTCTTCACATAACTGTTTCATCTTAAAAATTGTGTTTATTTACCTATTCAATTAAAAAAGATCTATCTCTGTTTTACGTGCACGAGTGTTTTGCCTGCATGTGTGTCTGTGTGACATGTGCATGCAGTGCCTTGGAGGACAGAGGAGGATGCTAGACCCCTTGGAACTGAAGTTACAGATGGTTATTAGCCATCACGTGGGTGCTGGGAATTAAACCCCAGTCTTCTGGAAGAGTATCAAGTATCACTGAGCCATCTCCCCAGCTTTTAGTGTGCGTGCATGAGAGAGAGAGACAGAGACAGAGAGAGAGAGACAGAGAGAGAGAGAGAGAGAGCTATTATATGTGTTATACACAAGGAAGGACAAGAAGTGGATATTGGATATAGTGGGTGGGTGGACATTTCCTGAGGCAGGAACAGCAGGAGTTGGTTCTCTCCTTCTTCATGGGGGTCCTGGGAATTGAACTCAATTAAAGTCACTGAGGCTTAGTGATAAGGGCCTTGATGCATTGAACCACTTTGTAGTCTCCTGTCTCATTTTTTTTTTATATTCCTTCTGCCAATTTATAATTAACACATCTTTGTCTTACTGGGGCCTACCCTGGTCTCCTTGGGCATGATGTGAAATGCCATGCCATACTGTAATTTCTCCTGAGGACTGAGGTGTACCTGTGCCATCTGTCATTAGTTGGCGACCTGTAGTATGGATCTGTTTTGATTGCCTGCACAGCAGAGCCGGACAACTTCCTTCTCCCCCAGCATCTTCAGGAGAGTGAAGTGATACAGTCTTTAGCAAAGTACATTTCACCCTGACTGAATTCTAGAGTGGAGGAGTGATTGTTAAGGTAGGTGATTGTTGATCTGGCTATTGTTGAACATCTCTAAGTGTTTACTCTCAGCAGAACCAAAGGAATGATAAAAGGAGAAGTGGAGACCCACAAGAGTTGAGAAATTCCATGCTATCAAGGAGACAGGGCTGCATGTCTCCACTCGATTGTTCTTCCAGCCATGTCTGAAGAGCGGTCTGAGATTTTCTTTTGCTAGAGTAATTTTACCTAAGAATAGCATTACATTCCAGAGAGCTCAAGCTGGAAGGGGGATCACCCATCTGACTCTTCTTACTGAGAGAAAGAATTTGTAGCTGTCACATAAACCAATAGGAGCAAGCTCAGGAGGCCTATGTGGGTCTGCTGACCCCGAGTCAATGTTGCTTCCATCTCGTTTGTCCTTTGTCCCAGCAACTCTTCTCGTGTCATCACATAACATGTTTTCATCTGAAAATTGCCGTTTACAACCCTTGTGCACCCTGTGTGTACAAGTGGAACAGGCTTCTATGGTTTGATCTCACACACACCACAAGAGCACAAATTCCCCTCCACCGGCTCTTTCTCACGTAGTTAACACCTGGACTTACACAAGCTACGCTCCACTCAGATGTAATTGGATTTTGGAACCAAACAGGGGAGGGGAGATCTGAGATTCCTATAGGGACCAGCAGAGAAGGGGAAAATGTGTATTGTCACAGGTAAGAGTGAGGCCTGGGGGCACAGGCCATGTTCCCAGTGCCCAAAGCAGCAGCTACTGCTCTCTACCTTGGCCCACGGGGACCATATCTGTGCTTTCCATGGAGTCAGAATATGGTTTTGTTTTTATTGAAACTCTCCTGAATTTTAAACATAGGCAAAAATCGAAAATACTCCTTGGTCAAAAATTAAACCTCAACCCAAGTCTTGTTGTTTTACATAAAGATATGAAGCAATCTATAGAATTTTCCTAATGATTTGGGTTGAATCCTTCCTCAGGGAGCTGAATGAAAATGACTGTTTTGGGGGTGTGTGTAGGAACCAGAAGGAGTATGACGTGAGTGGGATAGTTGGGATGCTCACTGTCATGGCTGATCTCCAACCTATAATAACTCAGAAAGTGATTTGGTCAAATCTTGCCCAAGGTACTTCCCTGGGCTTTCAGTGATTCCTGCCCAGAGTGTGGGAGTGGGCAGGGGAGGGAAGAAGGCCATCAAAGCTGCAAATCTAGGTTGGGAAAAGGACCTAGAAGGTAAAGGCAGTGGTGGGAAGATCACTGAAGAACAGTTCAAAGCTGTGTGATTCCGTTCTGACTTTCCTGCCTGGGAGGGAGCAGGACACAGAATGTCCTGTACTTGTAGCCCCACTGTTTGCTTCCCTGCCACACCCTCTGGAAGTCTTTACTCAGTCCTGCCCCACTGACCTCAGGGGAAAGTGTGAGAAGACAGGAACAGCCTGTTTTTTGTTTTGTATTTTTTTTTCCTTAAACAAAGCACAGAAAACAGTTGAACCATAGTTCCAGCTTTGGGTCTTAAAGTCCCTTTACTATCCAAGAGCTTCATAGCAATAGGTGACTATTTGAGGTGGACAAGGCATGAGTATCCGCTAAGTCAGAGGGCTTAGGTGTGCAGTATGGACCTTCACTACCCATGAGCCTACTGGTGAGGATGGCAGACTTACTGTCCTTGAGGTACTGCTTGGTGAGTCTAATGAGACTGGGGCTGGGCCTTAGGCTTGCAGCCTCTCTGCCCCCATGCAGAGCACAAGCAGGAATCTGGAGGAGCAAGCCTCTGAGTGGCTCTCCCTGCTGGCTCTTTGGCTCACCAGCCAAACTCCTGTGGTTTCAGCCCAGCCTTGGGGACAGCTGGGTTTGTTTTGGTGTTCAAACCTAGGGAGCAGGGCATGGTTCTGACCCTGAAAAAATAAACTGTTTTCAGGAGAGAGAGAAGACTTCCACTGGGAGCCCTTGAAAGCTCCAAACCCTGCCTGCTCCCTCCCAGTGCCAGAAAACAAGTGTCTGACAGGAGCCAGTAGTTAGCAGGCTGCTCTGGGAAAGAAAAAAGTAAAGTGGTGGGAATGGGACCCATGAGACCCAGGACATGGCCTCAGCATGGAGTCTCTGGGATCTCCTCACTCATCTGGATCCTTGCTTCAAGTTGCTTGCTGTTTCCAACACCTGCTGTCAATGTCTGGGCCTCCAAGTTCAGTGGAGTTGCTTCTGGAGGTGGGGGTAGGTGTCCTGGGTGAAGATAGAAACATGACAGCTGTGTGCAAATGTTGGATGCTGTCATTTCAAAAAGGAAACAACAGACTTTTCTGGACCCAGAATATGCAGCAGTTAGGACCAGGGGATGGACCTAAGGAAATACATTGTCCTAATATAAGATGTATGCATATATAAGGTAAGTATATATGTACATGTATATACCTATGCCTAATATATGTACACACACACACATATACTTAACATATACATATATGGTCTGCCAAGGTTGTCCCCCATAGTGGCTTAGACCTTAGGCACCTCCTCACCCCCAGCTTTCCATTTACCCCAATCCCCATCTGAAGGTAATCCTTCTCCCAGGTATTTTGTCTCCTCAATCTGCTTCTATCTTGCATGTGGCTTATTGAAGTCTATAAATATCACCCTCATTGCCTGCTTACTTGTTTGTCACTCAGCAGCCTAAGTTAAAAGTTGACCTGGTGAGGCCAGAAATCTTGATGTCCTGTTCTTCGCTGGCTCTCTTCCATAGTCAGCTTCAGTGCCAGGCACTATATAGAGGCCTAGCAAATGTTGGTGGAACTCGGGAGGAATGGCTAAATGAACACTCTTCATGACTGGAAGAATTAAAGCACAGATTAGGTGGGAAATAGAAGACCTACCTACTCCCTTTCATTGGCAAATAATGCAAATTTATTCTAGTTTTGGTGACAAAACAATCTAAACTCTGCGATGACTGAATCATAAAAGGGAGTTACATTTCCTCATATAAAGCAATATTCTCCTCTAGGAAACATAACAGTCACAGATTCTTGGGTCTCTCTCACGTTAAAAATCCCTTTTTTTCTGTGGCTTTTGTAGATCTCCATGTTCAAGTGCATGGAGTGGTCTAGAAGGGGAGGAGAGGGCGACCGGCCTGATCTTGGGGAGGTCCATATCCTCCCACTCACATCCTATTGGCTGGAGCGCCAGCCTGTCTGACCACAAAAGTTTGGCATGGGCCGTGGACCAGGAGGAAGAAGAACGAGTTTGGTCCACAAACAGATAGGCTCCATCATGCTTCCAGGGCAGGAGGTGGGGCCAGGTGTCTTCTGCGAGCCTCTCTTAGCCCTAGCAGTTATAGGTTTTGCATTTCCTTTTTTAATAATAACTCAGCACTTAAGGAAAAGTAAGGTCCTTGCCATCTTTCTTTCTTTCTTCTCCAACTTTGTAGTTCTTGTTCTTTTAGCTCAAGGTTTCCCTTGTGTGTTTCTAGCATGTCAGTATGGACAGTGAGAGCATTTGCTTAGCAACCACAAAAATGCCCAAGGCAGACAGACCTGTCTAGGAATCCTGGCTCCATCAGCACCTAGGTATGTGCACTTGGTCATGTTAACTAACCTTTCTGGCCTTTTGCTTTCTCCTTGGAAACATAGACAATCGCAATAATTATCTTCACTTTGTAACATTGTGAGGCTTAAAAGATCAGAGAGGTGCACCATTTACAGTGCATTTGTTCCAGGTCATTGTGCTAAGTACTTTATTTTCATTCTCTTTTAAAAGTTTTGCCTCAATCCAATGGAGAAGATCTATAATTAGCCCTGGTTTTACAGAGGAGAAAGCCGAATCACAGGGAGATTAAGAGGCTTGCCTGAAGCTGTGTAGCTAATGGATTGGGAACCAGGACTCGAACAAAATTGTCTAACTCCAGAACCCAGAGGTATGTAAGAGATGGAAGCGGTTACAAGCTGGTAAAGATGACATTTTTTTTTGTTACTACTTTTTCTAGAAGCTAAACCAATCCTAAGCTTCATTCTAACATCAGTAATGATTTGTAAAACATTTCATAGTCCACAAACTGTCCTTATGGCTCTTAGCCCAAGGACTCCACAGTAACCATAAGAAAGCTTTGCTCCTTCTGTCCCTATATAGGGGGCAAATGAGCCCCACAAGGTACAAGGTGCTGGCCAAGGTCACACAGCCAGAAAACTGGCAGAGCTGGCTTTTAAACTGTGACTTGTGATAAGGGCAGCACTCTTGAACTAAGTTCAAGTTTATATTTGCTAAGTGCTTAGAATGGGGCCAGGCACACAGTAAACATGATGTAAGTATTTACTAAAAACTGAAATCAGTGAATATCATGTGCCACTTCTCTCTTCAACAAACATTTCCCTAGCACCTGAAACATCTGTGGAGCTAGGGACAATGCCACCAGACTTCTGCAACTCATCTTGCTCTTCTCTGCCTCCTGTCCTCCTTGTCCTAAGTTGCTTCCGGGCTGGGCTTGGGTGTGTACTTTCTCTTCTTACTCTGCTTGGTTCTTTTTCGGCAGCTTGCTATGCTCTCAGCTCCTCCCACAATCAGGCAAAATTTGGTTGCTATTGTTCCTGTCTCCCCGGCTCCTGCCTGCTGCAGTCTGACGGACTTTTCTAGGACAGTGTTAACTGGCAGCGATCTGACGTGTTATGATGCACTCTCAACTTACTCACCTTCTAAAAGGGGCTTCCTCTAATCCAAAGGAGTGATTAGTGGCCGAATCTTAGGCATCTGCACAAGCCCATGGGGGGATCCTTGATGAGAGAATCTTTTTCTGACAGGACCTTACGAAGGAAAGAATAAGGAAGGAAGGAATGAAGGAAGGAAGGAAGGAAGGAAGGAAGGAAGGAAGGCTATTTGTATGCAGGGTTTTACCCAGAGTCTTCTCCAACTGGACACCACCCACAGCACTTGTATTTTATTCCTTTCCTGTCCATAAAAGCTCTTCCTTAAGTATTTTAGAAGATTCCTACATTTCTTGTCAAATTGGGCCCCAAATTATTTCTGACTTATGCTTTTAGTGAAACAGGTCCAGAAACTCTCGAACAATGAGAGCATCAAATTGGGAAACACACACACACACTTTCCTCATAATGGTGACTGAGCCTCTACTATGTGTCATTCAGTATTCAGGCACCAAGGAGGCAAGAACAAACAGGGCAGCTATGGTCTCCTGTCTTCATCCTCATGGGCAGCTACAACCATAATGCTGGCATCTTCTTGCTGTGTTCTCATGTGGGAGAAGGACAAACAAGCTCCTTTATTTTGATAATGCCATTGTCATTATTTTTATTTTTTTGAAGCAAGGTCTCACCGTATAGTCCAGGCTGTCTGCCGAATCACGATCCTCCTGCCTCCTCTCCTAAGCTGTTAGGTTTACAAGTGTGTATGACCATGCTCAGCTAACAACTTTAAGATCACTGCTGTAGAATGTTGTCTTGGGCCCCTGCTCTGCCTCAAGAGATCCTCAAGACAAGGCCTACTGACATTCCCTCAGAGGAAGACGGACCAGCAGAGCCTCACTTGAAATCTCAGCCACCCTGCTGCACACCCCTGCCAGCTCTGTGCACTTCTGCCCATGTTGTTTGTGGTTTTGTTGTTCTCGGGAGGTTCTGGAGTCTTCAGAGGGAGAAGGGTTAACTGAAGAGGGGCCTTGCGGCTGCGGGGAAGTCATCATCTGTGTTCGGTGAGAACTTTCAGCAAGGCAGCTGCTTTGGGGGTCTCCACTCTCTGGTAAGCAGCCCCTTGACCTGATAAGCAACTTTGATACGTTGATGGGCTCCTGCTTTGGTCTGCTGTTGGTGAGTTTGTTCTTGTTTGAGTGTCCTCAGGAAAAGCTACCAAAACAGGCACCAATGCCTTTCATGGGGAAACTGAAAGGGTGATACCAGTCTTTTCCCAAATGGCCTTCTCTCAGAATGTCATCATTTTGGGGAATTAGGCTTAACATACAAAGTTTGAGGGATAGGGCATACAAATACTCAGACCTGCAATCTGATACCCCTCCCACACATGTCCTTCTCCAATGCAAATTATACTCACTGTATCCCAGTAGCCCAGCATCTTAACTGTTCCATCATCAATTTTAAAGTCTCATCTAAATATCATCTAAGTCAGATATGAAGGTATAACTCATCCTGAGGAAAATTGCTCTCCAGCTGTGAGCTTATGAAAGCGAACGTTATGTGCTTCAAAACCTAATGGTGGGGCAGGCATAGGGTATTCTCACTGCAAAAGGGAGAAATGAGAAAAAAGCAAGCAGTAACAGGTCCCAGGTAATCCCCAAGCTGTAATGCCTAGGGAGAGTCATAAGCCTAACCCTTGCCTCCAGACTCAGTGGGGAAGGCTTGCCTTACAGATTTGCTGATCTGTGGTTGTCCCTCCACCCTCTGCAAGCATAACCCTTGGAAATTCTTGTCCTCAGTGAAGTTCTAACCCAGGCTAGAGTGTCAAGCTGACTGCTGGGATCTTAGGGCTGTTTCCAAACCATCAATTTCACTGGGAGTTACCCTAGTGGGGATGCCCTATAGTAGGCTTGTCTTGCAGTTGAAGTTTACTAGAGTTCTGAACATCCCTTGGACTGCAGATAGAGACAACTACATATCCTTAGCCTATGAGGCAGCAAAGTTGGAATCCCATGGATACCAAGTATATGGCCTGTACTCTGGTGGGGGTGGAGGGTGGCAACCACTTCTGCTTACACAGCCCCTAAGTCTGATGGAGCCAAACCTAGGACAGCTTAAGCCCCAGAGCACAGCAACCTTCCAGGAAACTCTAGCTCTGGCCCACTTGGCTGTGGTGGCAGTAGCAGGCTTATGGTCTCCTGTGTGACTTTGGGAATAACTGGTCCATTGTGTTGAGAAGCAGTACCCACCTTCCATGCTAACCTTGTTGTTAGGTCATATGTACATCCTTATAACTCTCCAAATAGCTTTTATCATTTTTTTCCAATATGGATAGGCCAGGAATCTACATTTTAAGGAGAACAGCCTCCTCATCAATAAACAATTCTGTCTTTAATTCTCTCTTCACTCACTTTACCAAAGTTCTCAGGGAAGCCAAAGTGCACACTTTGCCTATAAATAACTTCCAGATAGATACCTGTCTTCATTACTTAAGTTTCTATGCTCCATAGAAGACTAGCACATGAAAACATTTCAAACAAGTTCTTTCCTGCTTTAACAGAGGTTATCTTTCATCTGTCCAACAACACTTCTCTCCTTTCTTTTAAAACACAGGTCATCCCGCTGTGCTTGCTCCTTTCTCCAGCTGCCACTGCTGCTGCTGCTGCTGAGGGAGCGGCCGCCTACTGTTCTTCTCTGTGGCCAAGGCACAGAGCTGCTCCGTCTTGGCCCGCGGGGGTGCCCCAGGAGCCGCAAGATTTCATTTAGTGGGGATCCAAGATGGCAGCGGCCGGCGCGGACGTATTTTGATTTCGGGGTCAACAGTCACAAGGCGGCAAGTGTTGCAGGATGCTGTACAAAGGGCACGACCTCTTCTAAATCTCACCCAGCTACACAGGGACCACGGAAGATCCCTGGGCAGGACGCCGCTTCACACTCTCGGCCACGCTAGGAAGCCTCTGGACCCGGGAATCGGGATAACCCATCCCCCAACAGGAGAGACCCCCGGTAAGTTCCAACCTATTACCCAGACAGCAGATTCAGAACCCACGCAGAGATAATCCCGACCCTGCTGGGCACTCCCAGGTCTCACACAGACGATCCAATTATCTAGGGAAAGATTGCTACCCTTGGAAGTCAGTGCAGCTCCGCTGCAAAGTGCCTTCAGACTGCAGATTGCAGTCTGTGACGTCACTGGCCAGTTTCCAAGCCGTGGGAGTGGCAAGGCTACTGGAGCTGAACTGCAGATTTACCTGCTACAGGAACCAACCCGGGGCAAACTGCGAGATATTTGAAACTGTCGTATATCGGACTTTTGTACGAGTATGGGCCCTTCCGGTGGGGAATCAGAGCTTATTTGTACACAGCACCGCCACCTGGATTAGTTAGGTCTCCACCTGGGAGGCGGGGCTGAATGACTCACCTTATAGGGGTGGAATAAGGCAACACTACTCCTACACCAAAGCGCCCCCTTTGGACCCAAGTCCAGAAGACAGCAAAAAAAAAAAAAAAAAAAAAAAAA
>CAJQZJ010032716.1:2421482-2463769 GCA_907164525.1 Lophiomys imhausi
AAAAAAAAAAAAAAAAAAAAAAAAACAGAGCGAAATGTCTCCAACAAAAGAAAGCAACGCTATTCCATCCAGCCCGAACCACCTCACCACAACTGAAACACATGAAAACGATGACAATTCTACATTATGGAAAGTGATAGAGTCCCTTCAAGAAGAACTTAAATCTATGAAGGAATTCAAAGAAGCCACAATTTTACAAGTCAAAACAATGAATAACACCATTAAAGAGCTCCAAGCCAAGGTGACTCAGCTTGAACAGGAAAAGGATAAAGCAATGAAAGATCTCCAGGCAAAAACAAACAAACTGGGGAAGGAAATGTACAAAACGAACAATACCATTCAAAACATGAAAATAGAAATGGAAACAATAAAGAAAACACAGTCAGAGTTAAAAGAGGAAATGGAGAATCAAGGGAAGAGAACAGGAACTATAGATGTGAATATCAAAAATAAGATGCAAGAGATGGAAGACAGGATCTCAGGCATGGAAGATTCGATGGAAGAAATCAGTACAACATCCAAAGAAAATGAGAAAGCTAAAAAATCTCTCACCCACAACATCCAAGAAATCAAGGACTCAATGAAAAGACGGAACCTAAGAATTATAGGCATAGAGGAAAGAGAAGACTCCCGACTCCATGGTCCAGGAAATATCTTCAACAAAATCATAGAAGAAAACTTCCCAAACCTAAAGAAAGAGATGCCAGTAAAAATCCAAGAGGCTTACAGAACACCAAACAGATTAGATCAGAAAAGAAACTCCTCTCGCCACATAATTATAGAAACTCCAAATGTAGAGAACAAAGAAAGGATATTAAAAGCTGTAAGAGAAAAAGGCCAAGTCACATACAATAGCAGATCCATCAGAATAACACCTGACTTCTCCTCAGAAACTTTAAAAGCTAGAAGGGCCTGGACGGATGTCCTAAAAGCCCTGAGAGAACATAGGTGCCCAGCCACTACTATTACTATACCCAGCAAAACTCTCTATCAACACAGAAGGAGAAAACAAGATATTCCATGACAAAATCAAATTTAAACAATATCTCCTCACAAATGCAGCCCTACAGAAGATCCTAGAAGGAAAATTCTAACACAGAGAAGATAACTACACCCAAGAAAACAGAGGAAATAGAAACCTCCACAGCAATTAAACAAAAGAGAAACACAAGACACCCAGCTATACCAAAATAATGGGAAATAACAACCCCTGGTCACTAATATCCATCAACATCAATGGACTGAACTCGCCAATAAAAAGACACAGACTTACAGACTGGACCCGTAAACAAGACCCATCTTTTTGCTGTATACAAGAAACACACTTCACTATTGAAGATAAACACTATCTCAGAGTAAAGGGCTGGGAAAAGGTTTTCCAAGCAAATGGACCCAGGAAACAAGCTGGAGTAGCCACCCTAATATCAAACAAAATAGACTTCCAATTGAAGTTAGTAAAAAAAGACAGAGAAGGGCATTACATACTCATTAAAGGAAATATCCACCAAGAGGTCATCTCAATATTGAACATCTATGCCCCAAATACAAAGGCACATACATTTATAAAAGAAACGCTTCTAAAACTTAAATTGCACATTGATCCAAACACTTTAATAGTGGGAGACTTCAACACCCCACTCACAACTATGGACAGATCATCAAGACAGAAGCCAAACAGAGAAATAATGAGTCTAACAGAGATCATGAACCACATGGACCTAACAGATATCTACAGAACATTTCACCCAAACACAAAAGAATACACCTTCTTCTCAGCACCTCATGGAACCTTCTCCAAAATGGACCATATAGTTGGACACAAAGATAGCCTCAACAGATACAAGAAAATTGAAATAACCCCTTGTATCTTATCAGACCACCATGGAATAAAACTGGACTTCAATAGCAAAAGAATCAAGAGAAAGTCTACACTCACATGGAAATTGAACAACTCTTTACTAGAGGACCACTGGGTCAGGGAAGAAATAAAGAAGGATATCAAAGACTTCTTAAAATCCAACGAAAATGAAGACACAACATACCCAAACCTATGGGGCACAATGAAAGCTGTGCTATGAGAAAAGTTCATAGCACTAAGTGCCTTCAAAAAGAAAATTGTGGCAGCCCATATTAGCAAATTAACAGCTAAATTGGGTGAATTGGAAAAAAAAGAAGCAAACACTCCCAAGAGGACCAGAAGGCAGGAGACCATCAAACTTAGGGCTGAAATCAACAACTTAGAAACAAAAAGAACTGTACAAAGAATCAATGAAACCAAGAGTTGATTCTTCGAGAAAATCAACAAATTAGACAGACCCTTGGCCAAATTAACTAAAAGACAGAGGGAGAAAACACAAATCAACAAAATCAGAAATGAAAAAGGAGAAATAACAACAGTCATTGAGGAAATCCAGAGAATATTTGGATCCTACTTTAAAAATCTATACTCCACCAAATTTGAAAACTTAAGTGAAATGGACAATTTTCTTGATAGATTCCACCTACCGAAGCTAAATCAAGATCAGATAAACAGATTAAACAGCCCTATAACCCCTAAGGAAATAGAAACAGTCATTAAAAATCTCCCAACCAAAAAAAGCCCAGGGACAGATGGCTTTCTACCGGACCTCAAAGAGGAGCTAACACCAATACTTTTCAAACTCTTTCACAAAATAGAATCTGAAAGAACATTGCCAAACTCATTCTATGAGGACACAATCACCCTGATTCCTAAACCACACAAAGACCCAACAAAGAAAGAGAACTTCAGACCAATCTCCTCATGAACATAGATGCAAAAATACTTAATAAACTACTAGCAAACCGAATTCAAGAACACATCAAAAGCACAATACACCATGATCAAGTAGGCTTCATCCCAGGAATGCAGGGATGGTTCAACATACGAAAGTCTATCAACGTCATTCACCATATAAACAAGATGAAAGAAAAAAAACACATGATAATCTCGCTAGATGCAGAAAAAGAATTTGACAAAATCCAACACCCCTTCATGCTAAAAGTTCTGGAGAGAACGGGCATACAAGGGCCATACCTAGAAATAATAAAGGCAATATACAACAAGCCAGTGGCCAACATCAAAATAAATGGAGAGAAACTTGAAGCATTTCCTCTAAACTCAGGGACAAGACAAGGATGCCCACTTTCACCATATCTCTTCAATATAGTACTTGAAGTTCTTGCTAGAGCAATAAGACAACTAAAGGAGATCAAAGGGATAAACATTGGAAACGAAGAAGTCAAATTATCCTTATTTGCAGATGATATGATAGTATACATAAGTGACCCCAAAAATTCCACCAGAGAACTCTTACAGCTGATAAACACCTTCAGCAAAGTGGCTGGATACAAAATTAATTCAAAAAAATCAGAAGCCCTTCTTTATACAACAAACAAATGGACTGAGAAAGAAATAAGGGAAACAACCCCCTTCACAATAGCCACAAACAACATAAAATACCTGGGGGTAACTCTAACCAAGCAAGTAAAGGACCTGTACAACAAGAACTTCAAGCCCTTGAAGAAAGAAATGGAAGAGGCCTTTAGAAGATGGAAAGATCTCCCATGCTCATGGATAGGTAGGATCAACATAATAAAAATGGCCATCCTACCAAAACAATATATAGATTCAATGCAATTCCTATCAAAATACCAACACAATTTTTTATAGAATTGGAAAGAGCTATTCTCAATTTTATATGGAACAACAAAAAGCCCAGAATAGCTAAATCAATCCTGTACAATAAAAAAAAAACATCTGGAGGTATTACCATCCCAGATTTCAAGCTGTACTACAGAGCAATAGTTGTAAAAACAACATGGTATTGGTATAGAAACAGACCAGTAGGTCAATGGAATCGAATTGAAGATCCAGAAATAGACCCACACACTTATGTCCACCTGATTTTTGACAAAGAAGCCAAAACGGCACAATGGAAGAAGGACAGCATCTTCAACAAATGGTGCTGTTCCAACTGGGTGTCCATTTGTAAAAGAATGAAATTAGACCCATACTTATCACCTTGTACAAAACTTAAGTCCAAGTGGATCAAAGACCTTAACATAAGGCCGGTCACACTAAATCTACTAGAAGAAAAAGTGGGAGAAACCCTCGAACTAATTGGCACAGGCGACAACTTCCTGAACAGAACACCAACAGCTCAGGACTTGAGATCAACAATCAATAAATGGGACCTCATGAACCTGAAAAGCTTCTGTAAGGCAAAGGACACTGTCATTCGAAGAAAACGGCAGCCTACAGACTGGGAGAAAATCTTCACCAACCCCACATCTGACAGAGGGCTAATATCCAAAATCTACAAAGAACTCAAGAAATTAAATGCCAAGAAACCAAATAATCCAATCAAAAAATGAGGACAGAGCTAAATAGAGAATTCACAAAGGAGGAATCCCTAATGGCTGAGAGACACTTGAAGAAATGCTCAACATCCTTAATCATCAGAGGAATGCAACTCAAGATGACTCTGAGATTCCATCTCACACCTGTCAGAATGGCTAAGATCTAAAACTCAAATGCCAGCACATGCTGGCGAGGGTGTGGAGAAAGGGGTACCCTACTCCATTGCTGGTGGGAGTGCAGGCTTGTGCAACCACTATGGAGGTCAGTCTGGCGATATCTTAGAAAACTTGGAATGGCTCTGCCCCAGGACCCAGCCATACCACTTCTGAGTATACACCCAAATGCCTCTACATGGAATCATAAGGAAGTTTCCTCATCTATGTTTATAGCAGCCTTATTTGTAATAACTAGAAACTGGAAACAACCCAGATGTCCCTCAACCTAAGAATGGATTAAAAAACTGTGGTACATCTACACAATGGAATATTATTCAGCTATCAGGAATAATGAAATTATGCAATTTGCAGCCAAATGGATGGAACTAGAAAAGCTCATCCTGAGTGAAGTAACCCAAACTCAGAAGGACGCATATGGCATCTATTCACTTATAGTAAGATTTTAGCTATATAGTAGAAGGTATCGATACTACAACTAACACACCAAAGGGAACTTGGACATAGATTTCTTATTTTTAATTTTTATTTATTTTTAAAAATTAGTTATATTTTTTTCTATTTTTTAGTCTTCTTTATCTAATGTCTGCTTATTGGTTTGTTTGTTTAGTAGTTCCCTCTCCCAGGCCATGAGACACTTTTCACTGATGGTACTGCTTCGTAGTCCCCCAATGAATGAAGAGGCTCTTGGCCCTCATACGACCTCTCATCTGAGATGAGGGACTGTTATATAAGGACACACCACCCCAGAGAAATGGGATGGAAGGGTTAGGAGGTAAAGAAAAAAAATGAAATGTGATGTTTTGGCCTTTTACTACTAATTATCATAAACTGTTTAGGATAATTAAGAAATGCAAACTAATTGTTATGCAAGCCGGTCATTCTGTTAGGTACTATGACAGCATATTATAGTTACCTGCTAGGCTAATCAGAAATAAACCTGATAAGAGACAAGCAACATCTGCTTACCCTAATATAAGAGATAGATAGGGCCTCTTCAAAAACCTCAAGAGATCTGTAGAATATGGCATTCAAAGATGTTTTCGTAACTTTAGATTTTTTTATATCAAGACATATCAACTCCTGACAGCACCCCCTATTCTCCTCCAAGTAGAAGATGAGCATCGAAGAATCTCCAGTGGGAGATGATTGAATTAGTCGCAAGCCTATCTCTTGGTAGGAAAAACCCCTTGCTCCAACTGTAGACAGAATGCTGTCCAAAAAGGACAAAACCTGGAAGCAGGTAAGTCGACAGCCTAGCTCTGCCAAGACAGGGTAGGTAAGTACTTCATAACCCCTGCTCTACAATCAATGTCTGTCAGAGAAACGGGGCCAAATGACTGAAGATCGATGCTGTAACATATGGAGAGAAAATGGGAACTGTCCAGGCAGCCACTGGTATGTTATTTCTTAGTTTGGGAAGCTGCGGGCCCTGTACTTCCTATAAAATCAGATATATTTATCCCTCTCAGGTCTCTGAGGTGGTTGAAGAACAGATAGCTAGAGTCTCATAATTAAATTTTGAGTTGTTTAGGAGTCAAGAGAGTGTTATAGATCTAAGAAGATACTTTTAAAATTGTGTTGCAAGTTAGTATGAATGTTGAGTCAGATATAGAACTTTAAACTCATGGAGATGGTTAGATAGTAGAATGTTAAAGTCAGGTACCAAATACATATGGACTGGACATTGGGAATGTACATTAAGCCATATAACCCTCATAACTGTGGCCTAATTACCTCTGTTGTACTGTATTGTGTTATTATTATAAGAGAAAGAGGTCATTCATAGTAGAATGTAGTGCAGCAATTTCGTCCAAAATGAAATAAGCAATGCTCCTTAACACTTAGGAAATAAACATCTCACTCGTCTCAGGAAATCCCTGAAACCAGATTTACAAAGCTGTTTCTTCCCCAGGCTGTACAAGCAGCAAGGCCTGCTAAGGACAGAGATCCTTCAACCCATGGAGTTACTGCAAGTTGTACAGACCGATAGAGGTTTCTGGTTTTCTTGAGTTGTCACATATGCTAGGGCAGGCTTTTGGTTATGTACAACTGCTTTTGAGCCACCCAGGATCCTGTAAGTGACCCCAATAAACTCACTGGTTCACTAATTGTACATCGGTGGCATTGTTACTTTGGTTTTTTGATGGTTCCTCATCCGAGGTGAGCAGTTATTTGTACGTGTCTCCTCAGGAGCAGTATCACACAACACTGTGCCATACACATTCTGTCAGTTTTGCTCACATTCCCTTTGGGATTCCCCAGGCATTGAGGCTTCCTCTGTAGATTTCCGGTTTCTTTTCCTTACCCTGGCTACAAATAAGGAAGTAAACAACTCACTTGTCTCAGGAAATCCCTGAAATCAGATTCACAAAACTAGTCCTTCCCAAGGCTAGACAAGCAGCAAGGGCTGCTAAGGACAGAGATCCTTCAACCTTCACAAATCCTACATTGCTGTGAATGGACTTTAATCTCCTTTTAAGGTCCATTCACAGCAATGTAGGCTTGGTGAAGCATGAACTTCAAAATTCTTCTACCCATGATCTATTACTCATTTCTGAAGCTGAAGTATTTGCTCAGCACGCCTCCATTTCTTGGTAGTTATTTTTGTTCTTTCTCTCCAGGTTCTTATGTTATAAGAGCAGTATACACACAGTGAACTGGTGACTTATAAAAAGCACACATTTAGTTCTCACAGTTCTGAAGGCTGAAGGAACTCATGATCAAGATGCCTGTAGACTGAATGTCTGCTGAAGGCTCACTCCTCCGTCACAACACCTTCTGGTTGTGTTCTCACATGGTAGAAAGGACAAATGACCTCTCTTGGGTCCATTTTGTCATGACAAAATCATTCTTCAAACGATCCTAATTCCACATACCATCACTGTGGAAGTTAGGTTTCAGCACATGACCTGCGTGAGGGGAATGTAGCACATGCTCTAAGAGAGGCAGTCTATAAAAATTTGATTCCACCTTTCAAGCTAAGAGGAGGAAGCCATTCCAAATGACACCCGGCTTGTTTTGCTTTTAACATCTGTGATGACATGACATACAGCAATGAAAACAATAGAAAACTAATTGTGGGGTGGCTTGAGAGATGGCTAAATACTTGAGAGCATTTGCTGTGTAATTACGAGGCCCAGAGCTCAGACCCCAGCACTAAAAACAAGCTGGGTGTCATTCACACACAGGCATGCATACCTTCAGACAGATATGTATACATATAGTTTCTCTCTCTCTCTCTCTCTTTCTCTCTCTCTCTCTCTCTCACACACACACACACACAAACACACGCACACACTCCTTAGAAAAATAATTGCTTGCTAATTTAAAGAACAATAAAAAAGTCACAAAATAGTAGGTTATATCAAAGACTTTTACTCATAATCTGTGACAGTTAAAACTCATCATGGACTCAATGGCATTTCAAATCATACACAAACCTATCTGTGGGTGTGTCTTTATATGCCTACAAGGACATTTCCAGAGAGGCTTAACTAAGGAAGGAAGATCCACCTTGAAAGCAGGTGATACTGCCCCCTGAGCTAAATGAAAATGGATAAAGGGAAAAGATGAACACCACTTCTCTCTGCTTCCTTACTACAGATCCAGACCAGCCACCTCATGCTCCTGCTGTTGTGCCCTCCCATCATGATGGACTATGCACTCAAACTGTGAGCCATAGGAAACCCTTCCTTCTTTAAGCTGGTTTGGTTGGATATTTTGTCACACAATGAGACAAGTATAATAACTAATGCATATCCTCATTCTTCTATGCTACCAGGACTCCTGGTTTAAAGAAGGGCATTTGGTCACAGAGAATAGGACTGTATTTCCTATCCTGTTAGCCATCTGGGAGTGGCCATGTGACTGAGATCTGACCAGTGATATGTGAGCAGAAATACATGACTGTCTTCTTGCCATGATCTTCATGCAATAGGACATGTCCCTCCCCTATTCATTCTTCTTACTTGGAGAACATGATGTTGGGACAACAAAGATAAGGGCAACACCCTGGAACAATGTATCAGCAAACAAGATGGAAGGAAAGACAGAGCAATATTTTTTCCTGGTATAAACTACTAATATTTTGTGTCTTCATTATATTACCCAGTTTGCTTTTGCCAGTTAATGAGAAGTTGGAGTTAAATCTTCCTGCTAAGATTGTTACCTGTTTACTTCCCTTGACTTTATCAGTCTCTTCCTTGCATTGTTCATTCGGAATTTACATATTTATAAACACACCTTCTCCTTCTTCTCCTTCTTCTTTTCTTGACATGGGAACACATGCGCTTTATTCCAGGGTATCTTGAGGGAAGATGGCTACCAAGGTTACCCCAGGTGATGAGGGTTGACCCGTAAGTAAAAGCTACCCTGTCTTTTAGAAAAAAGTTTTTACTGGCTCCTGTTCTTCCCATGTTGGGACTGAACAGTGGAGTCTGTAACCTATGTGGTGGCCAAAGGCTTTCTCAATAGGAAGAAAATTATTTCCTAAGGTTCATAGCCATTTTCCTTGCATCTCCCTGCTATGAACAGTGAGATCCTTTGAGTGTGGCAAGCACTTGTGTGGAGTGGGGGACTTGATCTGATTCAGAGTGGAGGAAGGTTAGACAGAGGACCACCAAGTGTGGTGTGCCCAGTGTCCACTAAATGTATATGAGCAGAAGTTGGTGGTATGCACTCCTAATTACAGCTTTTGAGAAGCTGAGGCAGGCAGATGCTAAACAGCCTGAGCTATTATATAGCAAGCCTGTGGCAAGCCTGTGAGGTTTTGGAATCCTAGAACAAGGCCTGTCTCTGGGATGTGGGATGGAGGGGCTCCTGGAATAGTAAGTGACGTCTCCAGGTGTCTAACCCAGATAAGGTTGTTAGTGATAGCCCTCCTGACCCATGGGACAACTAGAAACCATGACAATACAGAGGAATGGTCAGGGGGAAAGAACTATAGGACCCAGAACCCATTCTGGGTGTCAGGGGCACAGATTCTCAACCAGCCAGGCAGTATCCCTTGGGTGCTGCAACCACCTCACACCATCTCCTTGATGAGCTGACCCCCAATTAATATGTAATGCCTCTATCTTTGATATTACTTCTTTGCCTTCAGATATATTTAATTTCAATTTCTACCAAGCTTATGATGCTTTTCTGTGTGGCACATCTGTATACTGCACGAATGCCCATGGGACATCTGCTTTCTTTCTGTCTATGTGTACATCTATGTTTAAAACACTTCTTTGAAGAAAGGTTTTTTTTTTTATTCTGTCTTGCTTTTATATCTAATCTGTTACTTTTTTTCTGTTTATGTGAAGTGCTTCATCCATTACCTTTTTCTAAAATACTTTATATTTTATTACAATTTTAGAGTTACAGGAAATTTCAAATGTTCTCTGAATGGTTTCCCACTTACCCCATATCTAGTTTCCTCTATTATTAACAACCTAAGTTATGAATTCATTGTCTTTTAATGAGTTCTGACACAATTGAGCTCAGACATATTATCATTTCAGTATTGATTGTTTTCCCACTTTGTAATTCATTTTCTTCTTTCAAATTTTCTGAATGCCCTTTGGAAATCCCTTTAATTTCTCTATTGACTTTTCGGCTGTACCTCTTTGCATTATTTTATCAGTGGTTACTCTAAGGATTACAATGCAAAACTTTTGCCTTGTATACTATAATTTGAATAAATATTTTGCCACCTCACATAAATATCCAAAACTCTTTTAATGTCATAGTTCCAGTTGTCCTAGCCTTCCTTCTCTGTATCCTGTATGCCACAGTGGCTATGCATGACCTAACTATTTACATTATAGCCCTATTGAGGTAGCTTAAACATGACGAGGTTTGATAAAATGTCACAGTTCTTTGAGCCAGTGTTCACCTTTGAAACTTCTTCTTCTTTGGATGTAATTTCTATGACTCTGTCCTTGATCCAATGTTCTTCCTATTACTTTAATTCCATTATTAAGTTCATTTAAAAATTTTTAGAGAAAAATTCAGGTGCACTCTTTTATTTCTATAGCTTCTACCAGGTTTAAATGGCTCTCTCTTCCTTTTTAGATTTCCTATTTTTACTTTGTTGTAAGCATATTTTCTTGTGTGTTACTTAGCATAGTGAAATGAGTTGCTTTTAAGTTCTCTCTTGGCAACAACATCTGGGTCATCTTGGCACTTGGTTAACTCTAGAGAATGATTTTTGTTTTTTTTTTTTTTTTAGTTCTTTATTTTGTTCAGTTTTAAGTTACAATGTACATATCACAAAGTCTATGTTGTGAAGATGTTGAATTTTCTATGGTCATTGTATTAGTTCAACTTGCATAGTTATGACCAAGGCCCATAACGAGCAACTTGAAGGAAGGAGGGATTCATTTTTGCTCAGGGTTTCAGAGGGTTCATTCCACTTTTTCATAGCCCCATGCTATTGAGTTGAGTATTATACCCGTGGAATTGTGTGGTAGGGAGTTTCTTTAGCTTATGCCAGACCAGAAGTAGAGAACGAGGCAGGGGCCAAAAACAAGATACCAAGGACCCACACCCATTTGACCTATCTCCTCCAGCCAGGTCCTTCCCTGGAAAGTTTCCAAAACCTCCCAAAATAGCATCACCACATAGGAATCAAACATTTAGTTAAACCTGTAGGGGACATTTCATATTGAAGTCATAATAGTCCCTGAATGCTTTGTTTTGTTTTAGTTTTGGCTTTGGTTGTTATTATTTTTCTTAAAGCTGGCAAATATGTCAAGAATCAAAGCATAATCTTGACTCTGATGACTGGCATCTCAGAGCTCTCTCAACTTCAGCTGTAAGATGCTATTGATCAGTTTTATACTTCCACAGCGGAAATGTCAGCTAAGGAGTTGTTTCTCTCCTTCCATCTTGCTTAAGGCAAGGGCTCTCTTTTTTTTTTTTGGTTTTTCGAGACAGGGTTTCTCTGTGTTGTTCTGGCTGTCCTGGACTCGCTTTGTAGACCAGGCTGGCCTCGAACTCACAAAGATCCGCCTGCCTCTGCCTCCCAAGTGCTGGGATTAAAGGCGTGCGCCACCACCGCCCGGCTTTTAATCTGTACATTTCTAACATCGTACATGCCAGGCTAGCTGGCCCATGAGCTCCTGGATTACCCTGTCCTTATCTCCCATTTTGCTGTACAGTGTACTATGATGAGAGTTGTACAGCACCATACTCAGGCTTTTTATGGGAGGCTCAGGGTATCTGAACTTAGGTTGAGAGGCTTGTGCAGCAACTACTTTTCAATGAAACTTTCGCACATACATACATGTATTTTGATCATATTTAACCCCACTGTCCCTCTCCAAGTCTTCCAAGGTCCACCTCCCAACTTAATGTCTGCTTCATCAATTTTTTTTAAGTTGGAGTTTTTCTTATTTTAACCTACCAAGTCCAATTAAGGCTTATTTTCAAGGCTTTTAACCCATTCTGAATTTATTTTTATGTATGGTGCAAGATAAGTACCCAGTTTTATTTCTCTGTCTCTCAGTCTCTCTGTCCCCCACCGCGCGCGCGCGTGTGTATGTGTGTGTGTGTGTGTGTGTGTGTGTGTGTGTGTGTGTGTGCGCACTCGTGCGATTATCTTGGTCTGCCAACACTATTTATTGACCTTTAATGGTCAGTATTGTCAATGTGACAGAGTCTAGAATTACCTAGACTGAGTCTCTGGGTGTGTCAGTAGGGGATTATTTTGATTTCTTTGATTGATGTGGGAAAGACCCATCTTAATTGTGGGCAGGATCATTCCCTCAGAAGGGAATCCTTACGTGCACAAAATGGAAAAAGTAACCTGAATACTAGCTTTCATTCAGTACTTTCTGCTTCTTTACTGCTGGTGCACCATGACCACCTGCTTTAAGCTCCTGCTGCCTTGACTTCCTCCCTGTGATGGACCACCCCCTAGAACTGTGAGCCAAAATAAGACATTTCTCCCTTAAATAGTCTTTGCCAGTTTTTAAAAGTCCTAGCAATAGAAAAGAAAGTAAGACACTGACTATTTTTTCCATGATTTTCTTTATTTTTACCCATCCTTCTTTTCTTCCTTTCTTCCTTCTTCCTTTTTTTTCCCTTCATGGTCTTGATCTTTCTTTCTGGTACTCATTGTAAATCCCAGGCTGCCCTTGAACTCAGAGCCATATGCTTCTGCTTCTGCCTCCGGAGTTCTGGGATTACAGGTACACACTACCATGCATGTTTCTTTCTTGCATATTCTCAGAACACTTTTTATCACTTAATTGGCCTTTTATGTTTGAGTTTATTATTTAGTATTTTCCTTGGATATCCATGTCTCTTCTAACATAGTACCTTCTGGCTTTACTGTTATTGCTTTATGATATAATTGGATAAAAAACTATTTTGTCTGTAACTTTGTTTTCCTATTTCAAGATCATTTTTGTCTATTTGGAACCCTTTATGGCTCCATATTAATTTTAGAATTATTTTCATTTCTGTTTCTGTGAGAAATATTTTTGGGCTTTCAACAGAGATTGCACTGTCTGTGTAGCACTTTGGGTCTTATAGTTGTTCTAGTAGTATTAAATCTTCAAATCCATAAAAATGAAATATCTTTCTATTTATATTTTCCCAACACCTTCTTTAATCAACATATAATTGTAAATATATGTCTTCTTCTTTTGTGGCTAAGCTTCTTTATGGGGTTGGGTTGTACCAGGCATTCCTTCATGTAGGCAAACATCCTGTCACTTCAGTCACCTCCCATGTCTGGGATCTTCCCTCAACCTCTTTGCACAGTTCATTGTGGTAAAGACTCATTTGTTAATTTTTAATTGATTTTCTATCTTACTATTTTACTCAAGTCATTTATTAGTTCCAACAGGTTTTTGTTAATTTGATTAATTAATTTTGTAGAATCTAGAGTTCTCTATATGCAGCATTTTATTTTCAAACAGCATAGCTATGTGTCTTCCTTTGTAATTTGGATGCCCTTAATGAAATTTTTCAGTCTCCATTCCTCTTGACATCAGAGCCAAAATACTATCCTGGATTCTGAACTAAAAAGAGAATTAAACCAGTGTCTGATTCTGGGAGTTACAAGATGTGTAGGTGCTCAGAGGCTTCCTGAGGGGGAAGGAGGAGCAGACGCCAGCCAGGTTTGGAAACCACATACACTCTGTGGCTTGTCACTTGGCACACACCCCCTTCCCTTTGAGAGCCAAGTCCTCTGAACTGGTGGGAAATTAACTTCATGCTTTAAAGACGAGTAGCTCAGAACTGCTCCAAATGTCCAGTGTGCCTACAAAGCATGCCGATAACTTCTTAAAAGTCAATCAGAAGCATATGGGTTAGATGTTTCTCTGAAATCACATGAAGATTTTAATAGAAAAGGAGTTCTCAGGCGAACTAGCATGTTTTGACATTCCTTTCTCAAATCCCAAACATTTGAGAGATGCTTTTGAATAGTCCCCTAAAACTAAAACAAATGAAAAGTCTTTCAAGTTTTAGAACTTGAAAAGCCTAGTAGTCTGTCTCCACTCTTTCTGTCTAAAGCCAGCTTGAGGAGATCAAAACAAAACAACAACACGGCCTCTGTCCAACGTCTCTTGTCTGCCATGTCATCCCCTGGGAACTAGGAGAGGCTATTTAAATGACCACAATTTTCGTTTCTCTATGTGTTAAATAAGGCTATTACAGCAATTCACAGAGGTGCAGATAAGGGTAGATATCTACAATGGCACTGTGTAAAATTCTGTTAAAAAAAAAAACTCTATAGCTAAACCTTGATAATGTCCTGTCAGCTGGTATTGTTATGTTAAATAAAATCTGCCCATATACATAGCGTTTGTCTTATTCTCTTAACATACAGCAGTAATTTTTAAAAGTAAATTGACTGGAAAGACTGTCTCAGAGATTAAATACCCATGCTGCTCTTGTAACTAACCCAAATTCAAGTCCTGGTACTCACCTTAGGGGGCTCACCACACCTGTAATCCTAGCTCCAGGTAATATGATACCCTCTTCTGGGCTCCTAGAGCACTGTACCTAAGTGTACACCTCCCCCACATAGAAAGAATTAACAAAAAAAACAATAAAAATATGCTTTAAAAATGTAAGTTGCTATTTAATTTATCCTTCCCATTAGAAGAAGGAGGAAGATCAGGATTTAGTTAATTACTTAAATATGTTATTTTTGATGACATCAGAACTGGATTTGATATCTTCTGTACTACTTATTAATCATATGTGTTTGCCAAGGGAATTCACTTCTCTAAGCCTCAATTCTCCAACTTGCAGTTGTCTCCTTGTATTGCTGTGAAAGTGAAATAATTCATGTGGGCTGTTTGGCAGAGCACTGACAACTTGTAATTGCTTAAAAAAATAGCAACCACTATGAATCATTATCAATGACAAATACTTATTAATTTCATTTCTCCCTATATTAAACATCCCAATCAACTTAGGTTCCTCATGTATCCACCTATAGTAAAATATTGCAAGTACAATCGTTGGCTACTTGGCTGCTTCTTTTGTTTTCTTTTTGGGTCAACTCTACTTAACATCACCCTTCAAATGTACTTTCAAGCAGCACTAGAACCTTTATCTTTCTTGGAAATACGGTGTCTGTTACAGATTCACTGTAATTGAAATAATTGCCATCATAGAATGCTGCAATTTTGATGTCATAGGGAAGGGGCATTGAATGAACAAATTTCATACTTTTTTTTGGTTTTTCGAGCCAAAAAATAGATGTGTAATAGAGCCCTGGCTGTCCTGGACTGGCTTTGTAGACCAGGCTGGCCTCAAACTCACAGAAATCCACCTGCTTCTGCCTCTCGAGTGCTGGGACTTAAAGGTGTGTGCAATCATGCCCAGCTTGGATTTCATACTTCTTAATTTCAATGCTGGGGTTCTTAAAACAAAATAATACAAAAAGAACAAGAGCATCTAGGTACCAATTTATGTTCTACATCTTCTTGATATGAAGTCTGTTGGAAACAGTCATGGCATGTATGTACTAGAGGCTATTATTTTTGTCACAGTATATATGTACTAGAGGTCATTTTTAGCACAGTATATATGTACTAGAGGCCATTTTTGTCACAGTATGTATGTGCTAGAGGCCATTTTTGTATGGGTGATCTTTTGATCACCTGCTCTGAGTAGTCATTTCATGTCAATATGACGAATACTTGAGAAAAACATCTCAAGGTAGGAAGAATTTATTTTGTCCCACAGAGGTTTCAGTGTGTAGTCCTTGGTTCCATGGATTCTGACCTGTGGGGAGGCAGAACACTGCCACAGTGTGAGCATGTGACAAAGGTTGCTTACTTCATGGAGGACAGGGAGCAGAAAGCAATGAAAAGACTGAGTATCAGGTGTAAACCTTCAAACTCAGGCCCAGTGACTTATTTTCTCCAGATAGGCTCCACCTAAACTTTCCAGAATATCCTCAAATAGTCATCCTCTTTGGGAAGTAAGCATTTAACACATAAGCATTTCATATTCAAGCCACAGTAGAGACCCACATTGAACTAAGTATGAGGAATTAAAAATATGTAAAATACAACCCTTCATCCTAGGGATCTCACAAATAAAGTGGGGCATTCAAGGCTACTAAGATGGAAAAATTCCCCATGAAAGAGTGTATACAGCAGGTGGAGTACGAGACATTAATTGACATGATCAAGGCAGTAGGACAGAAGAGCTACTAGTGATGCCTGACATGAATTATCCCATTTGATTCTTAAAGCATTATGTTGTATGTGCATGCTGCCATCTTTTTAACACATGAAGAGATCACAAGAAAACCACACACAAAACAGAGGGCAATTGTGCTGGACACCACGTTTGCATAGAAATGGTCCCTCTGGCTTACTGAAAGAAGAAAAAGTCAAGGGAGCTTTTCTACTCTCCATCTGTAAAATCTTCAACAAAGGAGACAAAGCAAGATTGTGTATAAGAAACTTTTCCTATGGATAGGACACTATGCAAGTATCCAATGTACACTCAGTACTGACCTCCAAGCCTTTCACTCTTCTTAGGCAACTCCACTAAATTACACTGGTTTCTCAAAAGTGTTCTTGAATGTACTAAAACATCATTCCACTTCACATAATGAAAGAGCATCTAGTGTACATGCAGATCATTTTTCCAATAATGTTGCAGTGACAAAAATCAACAAGTTTCTTGTCAGAACATCTTGGTCATTAAAAATGCATTAACAACTCATTATTCAAGATGCTGAACTAATTCTATTCATTTCCTATTGAAGCTTATTAAATCCTAAGAGCCTAATCAACCAGAAGTAGGGTTCAGTGGCCACAAAGAATATGTTCCATTAAAAGGGAAAAGAGAATTATGGCCAAAGTGGTAATTATAAAGCATTGTATTTATCTGGCTCAAGCTCTTCTAATGGGTTGAATGGTTTTGATGTTCCCATAGAAAAGGAGTTGGGATGTAATTTATTAAAAGTAAAATTAAGGGGTGTTAAATGTTCGAGTGTGTGTGTATGTGGTAGGCAAGCAGTAAGGCCTTTAAGGGAATTCCAGAATTCTCTAGAAAAGATAAATTACGAAAAGCAATTCTGTAATGGATTTGAAAAAAAAAAACCTTTAAAAACATACCTAGAATATCAGAATCAATTTCTCTCTCTCTCTCTCTTTCTTTTTCAGTGTTGTGGATAGAGCCCAGGCCCATGCTAGGCAAATTATAGCCTATCCTTATAGGAATGAAATTTAAGCTAGCTCATAAGCAGAATTCTCAGCTTTAACACTTACCAGTATGGCTTTGGACAGTTAGATTTACTCTGAGTTCATCAATCATATTATAAATATTCTGTAGGTAAAACTACATGACAATAGTCCATCATGCCTTGGATATGTTCTTGTGCATCTCTGTGACCAAATACCTGATAGAAACAACTTACTGAAGGAAGGAATTATTTTAGCTTATGGTTCCAGTAACTTCAGCCTGTGGCTGGTTGGCTGGATGCAAGGCTAAATATCATGGAGACAGAATCATGAGGAGAAGGAGACCATTCACCTCCCGGTAGACAGAAAACAGGGACAAAAGTCAGAGAGAGGTCTGGGTTGAGATGCAGCCTCCGGTGATTGACTTCCTTAATGCAGGTTACACTTCCTAAATATTCCAGAACCACCCAAACAGCCTCTTGGATAGTCACTTCATACACAAATTAACAGTTGCATATGAAGATTTAAGATCAACGTACATGGAATGGAGGAACAAAATACATGCTCACCATAGTGATTGCATTGCTATATGTGCCTTAAGTGATTCCCTTTAAAAGAACCGTGACAGTTAATTTTGCTATCAGGTCGACAAGATCAAGAAGCAACTAGTAGGTAAGCCTCTGGACATGCCTGTAAAGGATTATCTGGATTAGGTTAGCTTCTGGATATATTTTTTGAGGGACAAAATAGGTTAGGTTAATAAGGGTGAAAAGAGCTGCCTTAAGTGTGGGTGGCACCATTCCTTGAGTTGGAGTCCTCTACTAAATAAGGAAACAGTGAACACAGTGCCAACATTTGTTACTCTCTGTTTCCTAACTCCAGATGCATTGTGACCTCAAGTGATTGTTACTATGGTTCCTCACTGTGGTGGATTGTTCCTCCAGCTGTGAGCCAATAGAAATCCTTCCTTTCTTAGCTTTGCTCTTGTCGGTCTCCCCAGCAACAATGTAAGTAGCTAACACTGGCAGGGACTATATCATATTAGCTTTGTATGAACAACAGAAGTACCACCTTGGCATATGGCATTAGATTGAGGCTACATTTGTTGCATTGACCCGAGTCCCACATCTTGAGTGGGACTCAAGGTGAGTCCCATATGAACTTTGAGATCTTTCTTAACACTCTAGTATTGTGTTCTCTATGGGTATATATACATATTTGCTTTTGATTAATCAATAAGAGCATATTGATCATTGATTAAAGATTGAGCCCTGAGTCACCCTCAAGGAGTTGAAGCTTAATTTGGAAAAATTAAGATTTATGTAGTTGAAATGATGGAACAGCATGACTTTGGAAAGATTTCAACTTTTCTTTCAATATTCTATTTCCTGCTTTTCTGTCAACAGACCCTTGTTTTCTTCAGTGGAACTGTCATTCTATGCTCCATGCTCTTAGGGGCTGTTAATCAGTCTGTAAACCATGCATGTTATTAAAGGTATCCAACATTATAGTCAGCAATGTGGAGCAACTTAGGTAGTCACATGACCTAACTCTAACTAATTGGTGGATAATATTTCTCTGACAACACTGCTTGGTTGAGAGATGGACATAAAATTGCCAAAAGTTTGTCAAAACGTGTTTTCTGAACTAAATTCTTATAGACATCCGGGATCACAGGGACAGATTTTGAAGGTCTACTGTCTGCAGAATGTACCAAGGTTGTTAAGAAGTTGTGGGATGTAGACACTTCATGACATGCTCAGATGCTATGCCTAATCCTAACCCTAACCCAGATATCTGTGGGAAATGTTTTTGAAATGAAGCTGGTCCTGTCAGGCAAGAGGTGCCACCAGTTAGCTTAAGAAGATCTCAGTGAGTTTCATACTATTTAATTCCAGCTGTGTTAGAAAAACTACTAGGACAAAACTTGGAAGCAGGTAAGTCTACAGCCTAGCTCTGCCAAGACAGGGTAGGTAAGTCCTTCATAATTCCTGCTCTACAATCAATGTCTGTCAGAGAAACGGGGCCAAACGACTGAAGATTGATGCTGTAATGTATGGAGAGAAAATGGAAACTGTCCAGGCAGCCACTGGTATGTCATTTCTTAGTTTTGGAAGCTGCAGGCCCTGCACTTCCTATATAATCAGATATATTTATCCCTCTCAGGTCTCTGAGTTGGTTGAAGACTAGATAGCTAGAGTCTCATAGTTAAATTTTGAGTTGTTTAGGAATCAAGAGGGTGTTCTGGATCTAAGAAGATATTTTTAAAATTGTGAGGCAAGTTAGTATGAAAGCTGAGTTAGATATAGAACTTTAAACTCATGGAAATGGTTAGATAGTAGAATGTTAAAGTCAGGTGCCAAATACATATGGACTGGACATTGGGAATGTATGCTAAGCCATATAACTCTTATAATTGTGGCCTATTTATTTCGGTTGTTTTGTATTGTATTTATAGTTATAAGAAAAAGAACCATTTGTTGAACTGAAAGGGAGAGCTGTTGGGGGGAAAAAGAAATACCTTAAACTAAAAAAAAAGGGAGGGAAGGGAGGGGATTGTGATTGAGATGTAACTTGAAGAAATAAAAAATAAATTATTAAAAAAATTAAATGTAAAAAATATATTTGGCAAAATTTGCTTGAGGTTTGGTCAAATAAAAAAACCATGCTTTGGGCTTTGTACAGCCAAAAAAAAAAAAAAAAAAAAGAAAAAGAAAAAGAAAAACTACTTCATCATGTCTTTGTTTTGCTAGTAACATCATGCTATAGCATAGCCCACAAGTCATATTACGACAACCACATGTCCCTATGCTGATACTGTAACTATTTAATAATGACAATATCTCAGAAGTCCTAAAGGAGATGAACAAACCAGGCTTCCAAGAGGCATGTCAAAGGCAGTGGCTTCCTACTGGAGAATTCTAAAGCATCACCAGATAATGAGAACGTGCTTTCGGATGGTGCTATTACCAGGACAAGGTTCTGGATGGAGCTGCTGCGAGCTATCTTGACATTGTGAGGCAGAGACTCTGCCTGACAAAGGAGCCAGCCCAAAGAAAGGGGGAGATGGGAGAACTTGAGATGACTCTGGATGTCCACATTTCAGTACCAAGAACCGGGTCGTGCCTGGAGAAAGAGCTACCTCCAAGCTTTTCAGTTTTGCAGCTAACAAAATGTTCATATTTTTCCTTGTGCTTAACGCAATTTAAATTGTAAATTGTCACTTGCCAAATACCACACAAACAAATGCATGACTCAGATTACAAAATGTGGTGATTTCAGTAAACAAAGTGGAAACGATCCCTGTGGAAATTAGCATAGCTTCCGAAAGTGAGAGGAATGGGACTGGTCTTTGAACATGAGAGAATATCTGTGTTAGAGCATCGGAGGGGACTATACACGCTATGAAAAATTAATCAAAGCAGGGTGGGGATCAGAAAGGAAAGGGTAAAACAGAATCAGTCTGACGTGCAGACGCTGAGTCATGGTTCCTGTCCTTGCTCTACAGCCAACCCTATGGCCCACTATGGGCTTCTCCTCTTAGGACTCAGTTCCACCTCATGCTGATGCACAAAACCAGACTCTGGGATTTTCTAACTTTACCTTGTGTGAACCTACCACGTCTTACAGGGCTTCCTGGTCCTGTATAGTCACCTATCTCTGGAGTTATTTTTCTGGTCTTGGAATATAAATTCTCTTGGGTCTTTTGTCTTCCTCTCTGTCCACCCCCCCTCTTTTTCAATTGACAAAGAGCAATCTCTTTTCTTCACATTCCAAACGAAACGGAAATGGACAAGCAGCTGACACCAAAGGGCTGTGACTTTCAAGCACTGAAAGCTCTTGATTGTGCCCCCAGAAAGCTCATTTCTGAGTGAGAGTGATGAAAGTGGTGGGAAGGGGCCGCCTAGTTAATTGTGCTTCTGTGGAGATGGAAGAATGAGCAAGGAACTTGCAGGCACTTTGCTCTTGGCTTCTTTGCCCTCTTCCCTTTCAGTGGAAAAGGCTTTGGCACCCGGCCTAAATTAAGATCCAAGATGCATTGTATGCAAATGAGATAGTACATTAGCTCCCTAGTGCTGTTTGTACCATTTGCAGAACTAACTTCTGTGGATCCCCAAGACAACTATTTTCCTCTTCATAATCCAGGTCAGACTGGAATACCTGGGCTCGTATCCTCAGCCGGAATGTGTTTGAGATCAAAATCATTACAGAAAGTCTTGTCAGATTTGTGAGAAATCCTCAAGGCGCATTTGAGCGGAATGCTTTGTCATAAATCTGAGTTCCAAGTGTCCAAGTCATCATTTAACACTAGTCTGCAATTGTATTTATTTACTGTATGTTGCCGCCTTGAAGTTGGAGACTTCTTTTCACTGCTAAATGCACAGCCTAGCATAGCGCAATTAGTCAATAAATGTTTATTGAATGAGTGAGTGAACAAATGTTAATGAGGGATTTATGTGAGTTCTTTTAATTAACCAGAAGCATAAATAGATGTCTATCAGGGTTCTGATTAGCATGAGAGACTCACAGATACCTAGTACAGCAATGATATACTTTGTAACCCTAAACAAAGACAACAGACATCATATGTATTTTCTTTGTGAATCAATGTGTGTAGTATTTATATGACATTCTGAGATTTGACAATAGTCTGTGGTCCTATTGTTTTTAAGAAACCCAGTTTGGGAAGCTTTGATCTGTTTTCACCCTATCATTTTGTGTGTGAAGCGTAAAATAATATTTATTTTGTTAACAAATGCCTGAAACACCAATTTAGAGAGAACTTGCATGCTCTCAGGCCAACACTGACTAGATAAGCCTGCTTGGTCAGTAGGTCTCGGTAGTCGTGGGAATATTGACTAAGCCTTTACTGCTCTTGATATATTTTAGGTGTCCTACAGGAAGAAGGGAGAAAGGTTGAGAGCCCAGTTGAATATACCTTATTCTGTGTGTGCTGAGACCTCTTAAATTATTTTGAAAGTTACTAAGCTCATAGATACTATTTGATAGTCCCCCCCCCCCAAGTTTATATAAGCCTAGGCATATCTTGGAAGAAGGAATCTCAGATGAGGAGTTGTCTCTATCAGGACTGCCTATGGACATGACTATGAGCTATTTTCTTGCTATGGGTGATACTATCCCTGGGAAGGTGAAATGGGTTGTCTAAAAAAGTAAACTGAGCAAGTTATGAGGAGCAAGCCAGTCAACAGTTCTTCTTCACAGTTTCTGCTTCAGTTCCAACTGCTGAGTTGTTCTTGCCCTGACTTTCCATAGAGATAGGCTATTATTACCTGGAAGTGTAAGGTGAAATAAACCTCCCCCCCACCAAGTTGTTTTGGTCAGTGTTTATCACAGTGACAGAAAAACAAGCTAGAATAGTTCCCTTGTTGTAGTTTTATATCTTTGGTTGTTTCTTCATTTGTATTTTTAATGCACAGAGTGAGTTTCTCATCTGAAGATGTTGTCCTGATACGCATAGGGGCTGTACTTGCGTATTCTAGGTCAAACATATTCAGCATAGACACATTTTTCATTTGCAGAAAGTATGGTGCCACTGAGGATTGTGGATGGCACGATGTCTAAGCTAGGGTTATATAGGTGTTTGGAGACTGAAGCCTTACGCTGAAACTGGGGTTGCATGCAGACATGGTAACCTAGGTAACAGGATGTGTGTAAAAGAAAGCAAACAAACAAATAAAAAACCATGCTGTAACAAAACCAAAGTGATTCTTCTAGAACAATGGTTCTCAACCTGTGGGTCACGACCTCTTTGGGGTTGAATGACCTTTTTCATAGAGGTTGATAAGATGATTAGAAAACATAGATATTTACATTACAACTCATAACAGTGGCAACATTATAGCTATGAAGTAGCAAGGAAAACAGTTTTATGGTCCCGGGTCACCACAGCATGAGGAACTGTATTAAAGGGTCACAGATTAGGAAGGTTGGGAGCCACTGCTCTAGAATATAATGCTCTGTAACTGAGTTTGAATTCCAGTTATAAGCCAGCCCAAAGGCTCCTGAGCCTCTGTTTCCTCTGTCCTAGCCTCAGGAAGTTATCATGGGGACATCAAGAGTAAAGTCCTTTGGTCTCTGTAGCCACCGATCTTGACCAGTATATGTCGTTATTTTAGGGTTAATTGAGACACTCAAAGGACTTACACCTGAAAGGACCAAAGTAAGGACTAGAACCCCCTCCCCCCAGTCTCCACACTCAGAGGCCCCATCACTGTTTTCAAGGTGACAAATCTATATTTGTTTCAATAATTCAATTGTTTTTGGCCATTGAGCAGTCATTTCTGCCTGCTTTCTTGATCAACCCCCCCACTCCCACTTCTTGCACCCAGGTTAGCAAATACCTTGAGGGACTAAGGAAGACAAAACAGACTGTAGCCTCAGTTTTGTGCTTTGTAAAAGCCCAGCTGCTACTTAATCAAAAACATCCTGTTCATAAAAGGAGTCACAAAAGGGAGGACTGTTTTAAATAATAACAGTGAATTACGACTTCCTTTATATTTATTAGAAGAGCACTGTAAGTGGGAAATTGTTGTGCTGTCCTTGGGGAGAAGAAGAATTTGTTTTCATGCGAATCCCATTGTGGTCCCCTGGTAGAGAGATCTCTTTGCTAGGAAGAAACCATGTTAACTGGCCAGTACATTTGCATTATTCTTTGGATCCTTTGCAATGCTGATGACCTGCTGCCAGGAGTCATTTAAGATGGGAGGTTGTGGGAGGCAGAGACACTGGGGTCTGACTAGACAGGGAACACTGTTGTCTGGGATCAGGAACAAAATGACTTTTTTTTCCCCTTGGTACAGTTGTAAGGGGATTCTTTCCCACCTTGGGTCATCAGGCTATCCTCAGGTGTAACATTGTATTATTGCATCAAAAGCCCATGTTGCAGCTTCTGCAAATGAAGACTTCCCTTGGCTGATATGCTCTTCATGCCCTTTGGGTTGTGGGGGGGGTTCCTTGTGTTTGGGGGCGGGCTGCACAACATGTAGTTTTTCTTTTCTAATATGAAACTTGGGCCAGCTGAGCTGCTGCTGAACAGTGTCACATTCTTAGCTTTGACTTGTCACCCAGATCTTTTTCCTTATTCTGTCCTCTGCCTGTAGGATCTGCCCAAGCCTGTCCATGAGAATTCAGACTTTAGATGGAATTCATATTGGGTCTTCTTTGAAGATGTTAGGCTGAAAAAGGTTAAGTAAATTTCCCAAGGTCGGAAAGGAGGCAGCAAACAGATGAACTGAGCTTAGGAGTCTCCCTCTGCAGTACAGTTGGTTTTCTACTGTTCTAGCCTGGCTGGGATGCAGTTCCAAAATGTTCTAGATGTCCCTCACAAGGGAGGGACACCTCAAGGTTGACTCCACCCGAGTCACTGCAGAAGCCCCTGGCCTTCCAGAACACCAGAAAATGCCCTCTGCTCTATGCAAAATCCTCATTGGACAGGGTCATGGGACAGTCTCTCCAACACAGAAAATAGACCAGTGTGGACTCGGGCACTGTAGAAAGGTCAATCCTGAATGGGGTGTGATCCTGGTACTGGGGAGGCAAAGGCAGGAGAATCATGAGTGCAAGCATTACAGAGTGTAAACGGAAGATTTAACATGTAACAGGAATGTATTAGACTCATACAATAATTCATTCTTCGTCACTGCCATTCTGACCTGTTGTCTAATCTGGGCAGAATGGAGAACTTGACATCAGGATGGAAGAGAGGAGAATCCACAAGGGTGCCTTCAGTGACACCCAGGTTCTCATGGCGTTCCTGAAGTCATTTTACTGGTCTAATGTTGAGCTAGCTTGACTCCTCATGCCTAGGCTACTAAGAAATTGGAGGGATGATTAATAATGTGCTACCCAGGTCATTGGCCCAAGACTAGTCTTGGAAACTGGGATCCTAAGCTCCAATAGGATCTTAGTAGATCCAATTAGGATCTACTCATCCTGGATGAGCAGAACTGAGCAAACACCTGCTCCCTTTGAACATAAGCAAAATTCTTCCTTCCCTCCCTCTTTCCTTCCTTTCCTCCCTCCCTTTTCCCTCCTTCCCTCCCTCCTTCTCTTCCTCCATTCTTCCTTCCTTTGTCCCTTTCTCCTCTCTCTACATTCCCTCTCCTTATCTCTTTCTAATTAGCATGTTCCTTTATTTATGTGTGTGAAAATGTCCTTAGTTTGTTGCGATAGCTAGTAAATTTCATCTCTGCTAAACTTAAGGACAGAAGATAATCCACTTTGCAGTGAAGTTTATAGTTCAGCTGCGTGCAGGTAGCACACTGTATATGAAAACCTAAAACGTGAACCACAGGTATTAAATATTGAAAATGTTAACCGCTCATTATAAGGTATTTGATTTACAGTATAGAGAGTTTGCATCCATCATCTGTTTTTGTGCAATTTCATAAGCATTTGAGAACTTGGTAATCCCAGTGTCTCTGTTAGCATGAAATACTTGTGAAAGAATCATTTTGACCCTTTTGCTTTGGTCTCAGCAAACTGACCTGAGCCATGACATTGTAGTTCTTGATATTAATGGGCATTCTCTATCTGTGGCAAATTCTCTACCATCAGAAGATATCTGCTAGATGTAGCAATGTAAACTGGTAATCTCAACCCCTAGGAGGCAGAAGCAGAAGGATCTTGAGTCCTAGGTCAGCTTGGGCTACAGAGTGAGTTCCAGGCTAGTATGGATTACACAGCAAAATGCTGTACTAAAAAAACAAGGGCTGGGGATATAGTTCAGTGAAGGGTTTCTCATTAGCATGCACAAGGGTTTTAAGAGCATGTTTAAAATAAAATTAACAATCACAGGCATTTGCCCCACTTCTCTTCTCCCCATTCCCTGTGAGCTGATCAAATTCTTCTTTGGTTCTACAAAGACTTCAGTAGGTTCTTGTTAGTCCTGCAGTCACCACAACTGATGGCCTGAGGTTTCCATTTAAATGATCCAATCACTACTTATCAGCTAAGCACATGACGAATGAATATGGCAGGGGCTAGTCCCATGACTATATCTGCTCTCTGATTGAATCTTCTCCATAGTTCTGCCTGTGGCACACCACAGGTTGGAGACCAATTCTTGGAGGGAATTAGTCACTTGTCAAAGGCTGTGGTGGAACTGATGACAGGTGTGTCTTACATCATATGGCTTTGCAATAACTGTGGAGTTACTCTTACTGGTCGCTGGATGCAGTACTCCAACTCCAAGCATGTGGGCCAACATGTTCATTCGGGTGATTTGAACAAAAATAGCCCACCATAGCCTCATATTTTTGACTGCTTGGTCCTCAGTTGGTGGAACTGTTTGAAAGGATTAGGGAGTGTGGCCTTGTTGGAGGAAGTGTGGCACTGGGAGTGGGCTTTGAGATTCCAAAATCCCATGCCTTTCTCAGCCTCTCTCTGCCTTCAACTTATGAATCAGGGTGTAAACTCTCAGCTAATGCTCCAGCTCCGGCCAACCGACTGCCATGCTTCTCACCATGATGGTCATGGACTCACCTTCTTAAGATTACAATTAAATGCTTTCTTTTATAAGTTGCCCTGGTCATAGTGTCTCTTCACAGCAATAGAAAAGTAACTAGACATTCATGCTCCCTCCTTCAGCCTAAACTCAGTTGCTGAGTTTAGAGGTTGGGAGAGCCCTACACCTGGCTCTACATTAGGGCTTCATAATTTCCCAGAATGCCTGGGAAGCAATCACAGCTGCAATCAGAGGCAAGCAAATCAGTGGGTTCCCTCCCCTCAAATATTTTGATTCACTGGCCACTTATTTGAGTGCTAATCTATATTTATGTCTCTGTCTTTCTGAAATGGATTGCAAAAGGAATGTGAGAAATGGGAGGGGAAATAGAAGCTTCTCTTTTCTGGACAATTAGCCAGGATTGTTTACCAGAGGCTGATTTTAGTCTTTGGTAATTGTGTGGCCCCCTTCTTCTCATTGCCTCTAATAACATTAATTATGATTTTAGCTGCCGATATTTTGGCTGTCTTCATAATGATGAGAAATTGCATAATGACTCTGAGGAAGCAACTGTGGCAGTGTCATTTGAGAGAGGGAGCAGAGAGAGAGAGAGAGAGACAGAGAGACAGAGAGGATTTAAAGGGGTTCCTAGTTCCTACTGTGAGATGTGGTTTTGCTGGTTGTATGATCCCTATCATGCCTCATTTCAATAGTAGGAGGGAAACATGAAGAAACCTGGGAAGTACAAAGGATTGTAGGAATCTTGGGTTTGACTTCTAAATCCAATCAGAATCTCAAAACTATCTTCTTAAAATCAATAATAAATACCATTAAAACAAAAAATATTTTATGATACTGTCACCTCCATTTTGTAGGTTGAGAAAATGAGACTAGAGTATGGTGGTATGCGCTTGTGATCTCAGTGTAGGGAAGGCAGAGATACGTGGGTACTCAGGACTGGCTGGCCACTGGGCCTAACCCACTAGATGAATTTCAAGCCAGTGAGAGACCCTGTCTCAAAAAGTAAAGATGAGAATGTCTGACGAATAACGTCCAAGGATGTCCCATGGCTCTACAGACAGTCTCCTGTTCCAGAGAGAGAGAGAGAAACAGAGGCCCAGAAAGACATAGACAGAGAGACATAAACAGAGAGAGACACAGGGAAAGTCAGAAAAAGAAAGTTAAGTGAGGTTACATAATATGGCCCAGTTAATTTCTTGATAAACAGCAGACCTGGGATGTGACATCATCTAAAGTCAGTGCTCTAGCATCTTGGGAAAACTGCTCTGACCTCTCATTAATATCCAAGTCACAACCACAACAGCAATTGCTTTTCTTGGTCATAAGTGCTCACATACATTGTTTTAGTTTGTTTTCATGATGTCCTTGTTAAAGTTGGCACTATTTTACCAGTGAAGACATTTGGGCTGCAGAGTAAGTGCTGAACTTGGGCCATGCCACCAGTAACTGATTGAGCTAGGGTTCAAAAGTATGTGCTGTTTCATTTTGTTCCTCTACTCACAACACCAATGATTTGGAATTTCTTTCTTAGCTGGAGATTTACTTGGAGGCATTGCAATGAAGCTCAAAATATTGTGTGTGTATATGAGTAATGTAGGAAAGTGGCTAGACATTTTAAGGTTTATGGATAAGAAGAGAAGTCAGAGTAATCGTCTCTTGATAGTAAAATTTGGAGTTAAAAAAAAAGTAGCAGAATGCAGGACTCTGTGTAATGAACATTTTTGATATTTCAAGATGAACACTGTCCTACCTCCCCCCTTTTTGATGGCATTTTAAATAGCCCAAGCTGGCCTCAAATTCACTATGTATCTGAGGCTGGCCATTCACTCCCAATTCTCCTGCTTTTGCCGCCCTCTACCCCACCCCCTAATGCCAGGACCACATCAGTAATTCAGGATTGATCATTCTACAGTGTCACACTGGTCTATCTTCTGTATTGAGGAGACTGTCCCATGACCCTGTTCAAAGAGGATTTTGCATAGAGCAGAGAGCATTGTTCTGGTGCTCTGAAAAGCCATCAGCTTCCACAGTGACTCAGTTCTCCTTAGCAGAGGTGAGCATGAAGAGGGGTAAGAATCATAATGGGAAGGTGCATATTACTGACTTCTCTTAATGGAAAATATGGTGTTTGCTACCCAGGTGCTGGAGTCTGAGGAGACTCAAAGAGATTAAGTAAATTTCCTAAGGCCAGAAAGGAGGCAGGTAACAGAGGATTTGAGGGTAAGAGTCTCCCTCTGAAAACAGTTGGTTTTTGTACTCTCCTAGCCTGGCTGGGATGCAGTTCCAATTCTTCCCTATGGTGACCTTGAGTAAGAGTCACCTACAAGGTTTAAGGATACACACTTCGGTCCATCCAAATCTACTCCTTCACTGCACTTCCTGAGTTCCTCCACCTGCTTGCCTCCTTTGTCAGCAAAGAATATTTCCAGATACATGATCCATCTGGAAGCAGTTTTCTTTTCTTCTCAGATATGAGTTCATTTCCTGAGTAATTGGGCTATAAAACTTGATCAAATTTGGTATTTCTGAACTTGGTTTACCTGTCTGTTTAAGGGAGTAATAATTCTTTATATTAATACAGTATTCAAATACATCTTTATTCCTAAAGTTTTTAACTTGCCTTTGTGGAATTTAATTAACTAGCTATTTTAAATGCTCATTTGTTGAGTACTTAGTATTTGCCAGAACACAGTCCCTTTGTATTCATGTTGTCATATATCCTTACACCTCTACAGTATATGTACATCATTCGTCCCATCTTAAGGACTAGAAAACGACGACAGTGTTACTGGTTAACTTGAGAGAATCCGGAGTCATCTGGGGACAGGAGATGAGCCTGTATTATATTTGGATTATACTAATTGATGCTGGCAGAACCACATTAATTGTGGGTAGGATCACTCCATGGATAGGGGATCCTGGGCTAAACAAAATAGAGGAAGCATGCTGAACCCTACGATGCAACACATTCGCTACTGTCTGATTCTTTACTGTAGATGGTACGTAGATCACTACTTCAAGCCCCCGCTGCCTTGAGTTCCCTGTCATGATGATTGGAACATGGACAATGAAATGAAATAAACCCTTTCTCCTTTATGTTGCTTTTGTTAGAAAATTTTAACAGCGGTGGGAAAAATTCAGACAGAAATTGAGTAGTTCATCCACAGTACATATCTACAGAGCAAAAGAGCTCATCTGAAATTAGAGTTCTAATACACAACATCTGCCCTCCACAAAGGAGGATAAAGTGTTCTTCCATATTTTTTTTTTAATGAGAAGACTGAGCTCTCTAGCTGGAGTTCATAGTTCATTACCACCAAGTTCACAGATTAGCAGAGTAAGGATAAGAACCGAGACAGCTGGGGCTGGAGAAATAACTCAAAGTGTTTGCTGCTCTTACAGAGGACTTGAGTTTGGTCCAGAGCACACACACTGGTTTCTCAAAACCACCTCACTTATAAGTCCAGTTCTAGGGGACTTTATGCCCTGGCCTCTGAGAGTACCTGCACTCCTTTGTACACACACACACACACACACACACACACACACACACACACACACACAGAGAGAGAGAGGGGGGGGGAGAGAGAGAGAGAATTTATGATCATCTTATATATACTAAAACTCATAATAATGCAGAGACTGGTATTTGCAGTGTTGGTGACTCCAAGAAACAAATTCTGCTTCAGTGAACTCCCCAGGCACATTCCCCCTCCCCGTAAATTCTGGAAGTTGCAAAGGACTTCCTTAGTTTTTTCATGTCTATGTTCCCTGCTGGCTGAGTCAATAGCTCCATGTCCTTGCCCAAGACTGGGGTTCATAGCTGGGCCACATTCACACCTCTAGGGGAACCTTTCCAGAGCCTCCTCAACCTGCACTGTGACCTGGCACCCTTGGCTCTGTCTTTCCCAGAAGGCATTGCCCACTATTGGCAAGGCAGGCTAAAGCCAAGGATAAGAGATGAATGAATGTAGACAGCTTGATTGTGTGTCCCAGCTTTGGCAGAGAGGAGTACTCAGGGGACCTCAAGTTCCAAAGCCCAGGCCTGAAAGCTTTCAGGGAGTTTCAGTTTGGACTTGGCCCTGAGTAACCCCCTGCTGGATCTGTGGGTACCAGTGTTGCCAAAGGCCCAAGAACCACATGCAGTCCTCCCCCATAAAGACCTTCAGGCCCAGAGGCCTCTTGGATATGCACACTTGAGCCCTCCTCCCAGGGACATGTCCTGCAGGCAGCATGCATATCTCAGGAAGGTCAACTGAGGCTGGATCGGCAGTGAAGGGAAAAAGAACACTAGCTCCCAAGAGCTGATGATTCTGTTTATCTACCCAACTTTCCCTCCTTTCTCCTTCCTTCCACTTCTCATCTCTATTCTCTCCTCTCCCATCAGAGAACCAGGTCCAGATATCTAGTTCCCTCTTCAACAGCCCAGTAGCTGTGACTGTAGGGAGTCCACCTAACCCTCCCTGCCTCAGCTTCTTCAATCTGAAAAAAAGAGCTGATAAATCTTTGCAGATTTTTCTCCTTTTAGTGTGTGTACGTGTGTGTGTGTGTGTGTGTGTGTGTGTGTGTGTGTGTGTGTGTGTGTAGGTGTATGTGCATGTAGAGGTCTGGATTTGAAGTTAGGAATCTTTCTACACTGCTATTCCAAATTATTCTTTGAACCAAAGTCTCTCAAACTCAGGGCTCAATTATACAGACCAGTCTAGGTAACTAGCTTCCTCAGGGGATGGCCTGGTTATCTCTGCCCTCCTCGGTTACTGGTGGTAACAGAGGGAGCCACCATGCCCACCTAGTATTAGATTTCCATGGGTTCTGGTGTCAGAACTCTGGTTTTTCATTTGAGACAAGGCTTCCCTTTCCTCCAGGCTGACCTAGAACTCACAGAGATCATACCTGCCTTGGTCTCCTGAGCTCTGGCAGTAAAGTCATGTGGTGCCAACATGCATAGGCAAAACTCTGGTCCTTTGGCTCATGTGGCAAGCACTTTAATGGATGCCATCCCCCTAGACCAATCTTTGCAGTTGTGAAGAATCAGAGTAGAGTGTGCTACATGCCTAATATGATGAATGAGGGTAATGCTAAACTTTTTTAGCCTGATGTATGGCATGGTAAGGAAAGTAGATAGAAGATTTTACTTTATCTCTGTCAATACTAGACTGCAAATGGAGACTTTCAGACACCACCCCTTAGTCAAGGCTCAGAAGGCTTTTAAGAATAAAAACACACTCTTGCAGCTATGGGAACTACTGCAGAGACCATTGAGGCTCTGTCCCACGGTTACCTCTCTGAGTGGAAAGATATCTCTATTCCTCCGAGTCTCTCTAGGTCCTTGTATCTATGCCCCTGTCTTCTTAGATCTGTCACTGAACAATATACACACTCACAGACTACACCTCCCTTGGGTCCTTCAGCCCTCAGGAGAGTGGAAAAATGATAGTATGTTCATTGACTATGCTTCCGAGATAGCAAGAAATCAGCTGTGATGATGGATGGGCTCAGGGCCCCTGTCAGTAGAAGACACTGTTGGCCAATGAAGCCGACCACAAGGACATGTTGGGGGTGCACAGGTTTGACAAGGACAGTTCCTAGAGAAGTTACTGTCAACAGGCTCTTGTGAGTGTTCTACCATCCCAGATAATAGTGTTTTCAACCTGCACTGAGCAATCTGTTCTCCAAGCAACTGGCTGTCTGTGTGCCATACTGTAGATACTGAGATATTAAAGCTCGGAGGTAGAAACCCAGCCAATGGATTGTCCAAGATCAGGAAAGCAAAATTCAGGAGATGATAGATAGGCTCCGTGTTCTTCATGTTCAAGGCTAGTTATCTGTGCATGCTTCTAGAGTAGGAATAGGGAAAAGGGCAGGAAAAGGAAGGGGAAAAATCAAGCATTTTATCTGAACTTGAAATTCTTTCCCTGAAAAAGCACACATCTGGAATCCATTCCCTACAGAAGCTAGCTGCAGACCAGCTCCTCAGTAGGATGGTCTCAGCTACCACAATGATGACCAAGTGTGGCCTGCGCTTCATGGATGGCTGATATAATTTTTCTCTGACAAATATTCTTGCCAAAGTTAGTTTTTGGGCCACAGCTCATAAATACACAGTATTTTAGTGGAAGAAGTACAGAATGTCCTCCTGGGGTTGACAAGCAAATAGTTTCATAAATAACCCTCTTGACACGTGCAAGATGTTAACATTTTTGAGGTTTGGGGCAGGGGCAGACGCCGATCTAATTGCTCGATTGAGTTTGAAACCACAACTGGACTTTGTTACCTCTTGGGGAGCCATGGAAACATTTTTCTTGTCTTGAGAGCTCTTGAGTTGCTTATCAGCAGCAAACACAAAGCCATCTCTCAGGAGATCCCAGACCTATGCGAGCACAGCCCAGGTGAGTGTCCATCAGTTAAGCCGACTCTCATGGGGACAATCAAATAAAATACAATGCTCTGTGCAAGCGCAGGTCTGGACTGAGCCATAGAAGAAACTGTGGTAGAGGTGACAAGTACTCAGCCTGGGGAATGGTGACTTAAAAGAGGGAGAACATTCTAGAGAAATCTCCTATTTTGACAATACTTAAAAAAAAAAAAAATCAACAGGGCCAGAGAGATAAAGGTACTTGCCATCAAGCCTGACAGTCTGAGTTTGATCCCCAAGTCCCACAAGGTGGAAGGAGAGGATGACTCCTGCAAGTTTTCCTCTGACCTAAACACACACACACACACACACACACACACCCTAAATGTGATAAAGGTGTTTTCAAATTGAGTACATTTGGGCAGAGGCTGAACTGGGCCGGACCAAACACCAAGTCTATACATATTTTGCTACCAGAAGCACAAAAGGGTCTTTAAGTGACTGGTGGGAAGGCACTGGTTTGTCAAAAACTCTCACCCTTTGAAGTGCATTGAAATCCGACCTAGCCATATGAAGGGTGTAATCTGTAATGAATGCAGACATTTTGGGATCCTTGGAAATCACCTGTGTGCTCTTAAAAATTTTCTGAGCCCTCCCACATCTACACCTGAGGCTTATCCTCAGAACAGCCTTGTAAGATAAACAGGGTAGACTCTGTTGTTCCCATTTCATAGGTTGGGATGTAGAAGCCAGGTGGGAAGATGATTAGCCAGGGCATTCTAAGGGTGAATATCAGAGCAAGGCAATGACTATGAGCCCGGGTTTCTTGGAGTTGTGGAAACAGATGGCTTGATTGATCAAACATTCTAAGAGAGAAGAGCAGGATCTAAAGGGAATAAGTTCTAGGATAGGGAGATCTAGATAGGGCACAGGAGAGAGGACTCCAATAACATGGGGACTCTGTTCCTATGGAGTTTCATAGCATCTTCTGTTCATTATGCCTCTGACAGGTCATCAGAACAATGACCAGCCAAGGCCATTCCTCACACATTTCTTGTCGTGGACATGCTACTACCATATTTCAAAGTATGAAAAGACCCTCTGTTTTGATTTTTAAGAAGTTCTTATCTTTGTAAGACAATCTTCAGCATCAGATGGATATATAGTTTGTTGAGGTGCTGGTTCCGTGAAGATGAGGACTGCTGAGAGACTTTTTTTTTTTTAATCTGTTTGTGTGCATGTGCCTTTGTGACTGTATCTGCATATGTATGTGTGGCAGAGAGGGGGCAGCAGTTCATGTGGGAACCCTTGGAGTTGGAAGTTACCACAGTTTCAGGATCCTCCTATTGTTAAGTGGGGGCTGGGATTTGAACTCCAGTTTTCATGATTGTCCAGAAAACAGCATTAAAGAGTCGTCTCTGTAGTCTCAAAGACAAGAGCCTAAAAAAACAGAGTAAGAAAGTTCTTCATCTTCTTATGTACAACATATGTTGTATTTCAGTATTGACCAAGAATGTATAAACCAGTTTATAATGGAAATTATGATATAAACAATATTAATTGGGTGCTGGAGAGATGGTTCAGTAAGTAAAGTGCTTGGGATGTATGAGGACTATATTTCTGATCTACAGAACTCACTTAAAAGCTAGATGGGCATTGCTTCTTGGCATTTTGGCTAAGATCAAGTGTAAAAGCTAGATGGGCAAGGTGGCACCAATAGCCAGGCAAGACACATGTGAATTCTGGGTACAATGAGGGACTCTGCCTCAAAATATGAGATAGAGTGTAATTAAAGAAGACACTGACATCTAATTTAGACTTATATACACATGTATACATGAGTGCTCCCACATTTGAACACACACACACACACACACACACACACACACACACACACACGCACACACCATACATACACATACACACAAAGAACTGTTAATAGTCACCATCATCTGCTGAGCCATGCTCCCATCTCAGAGCCATTTCTTGAATGGAATGATCTCAATGGGAGAGCACAGATAGGAAATGGAGTTCTTCAAATGCAGGGCTCTGAAATACTCTAACAACTCTCTTCGGCCTCCTGATGACATTTTGAACACATCCATACACTGTTTCACTGGTTTTGATTGATGTAGTCAGTTACACTCAGTTTCAGGTACTAGATAGTTTCTATGAGATTAGATTCACACTTTAGTGTGCCCCTCCCCCCAGTTAAAGTCTATCCTGACCCTAGCTCAGGCCACAGGGATCTGGTAAGAGCTTAGTCAAGGCCTGTGTAGGTAGGTGGTAGCAGCAGTGGAATCCTTTCTTTCCTGCCCCAGAGTCTGGTTCTTTCAGAGTCAGGAGAGAGAGGTAGGAATGATGGGAAATGGATGGGCTTACAGGGACATTGCAGGCAGCTGTTAACATTCTTTGGGACAGATGCCTTCTCAATGGACCACCATAGACTCATGTAAGCTTCCAAAAGCCCTGAATGAATATCTAGGCTGATCTTCCATGACAGGAATCCATGCCTGCTCTGATTGTGCACTCTACCATACAGCTCTGCTGAAGTGCAGGGGCTATGAGCCCTTGTGGTCCCCAAGAAACTCCACGTTTTGCTTTGCCAAACCTTGACCATACTCTTCCTTCTTTTGCTATCTCCCAACCTTACCATGGCACATGGTTCCACTCTACCACCCACTTTCTGGGCAGACCAGGCTCTGAGATCCCCAATACCACTAAATGCATATCATATTGTGCCAGCTATCCTCTGCTTCCCTTGATTCTTGTTCCATGTAGGCTTTTTTTTTTTTTTTGGTTTTTTGTTCTTTTATGCCTGTGATGGTGACAAAATACTCTGAGAAAATCAATTCAAGGAAAAAAGGGTTTACTTTAGCTCAAAGTTCAAGTTACAGTATGTCACAGCAGGTAAGTCATTGCAACAGGATCTAGAAGTAGCTGGCTATATTGTGTCTTCAGGCGGAAGAGAGTGGGGAACTATAGATTAGCCTACTTTCTCCCTTCACTCAACCGAGGACTCCAAGCCTAGGGAATAGTACCACCCACTTTTAGTCTGGATCTTCCTGTATCAATCGATGTAACAAAGATAATTCCCCACAGGCATGCCTAAAAATTCTTCTCCTAGATGATGCTTGATCAAGTTGATGATTACATTAACCATCACAAAAGGGCCAAGTCTTTCCATTCTGCACTGTTGCAAGGACATTCAAGCCTCAGTTCCATTCAGCCATCTCCAATCTTTTGACATTGTGACACAACATTGTCACCTGCAAAATGTCTTCTTGAGAATTATTAGCTGAGTTGAGACCCAAACGACTTCAAAAATCTCATAACGTGTTAGCTAAGTTTAGGATTGTGTGTTGGGTCTTTCAAGGCTCTTAAGATACTTGAATGATGCTCCTAGATGCACTCCTCTCCTATTTCTTTGTTCCTGAGCTTGGCAGAGGGCAAATTTTTCTGAGATAACCAATTCTCTTTGAGCCTATTGTCTATTGCTCTTAATGAGAATTGTGGGTTGAACATAAAATGCGCTTTATACATTCATGCATTTGAATATCTAGTTGGGGGTGGGCTTTGAGGTAGAGCTTATCTAGACAAAGTATGTCATTGGACACAGGTCTTGAGGTTTCTTAGTCAGCTCCTGTTGTGGAGGTTTGGATTTCTTTGAAAACACAGTTGTGTTGAAGGAATATGTAAGGGTTGTGGGAGTGCTTGATCTACCGATGGGGGGAAAAAGACTCAGAAAAGGGGCATGCAAATTAGACTGACAACTGGCACCTGTGGGGAACACCTGGGAGTGTGCTGTGCTCTCGGTCAACAGCTGAACCTCATGAGGAGGGCATAATGAGAAACATCATGTGTTGGCCAATGAGAAAATATCCTGGTGCATAATTAGAGAACATATGAAAAGGAAGGCCCAGAAACTTGAGGGAACTTTTTGACTGGCATTGTTTTGCATCATTGCTCATTGATGCTTCACTTTGAAAGACGTTAGGCAAATGCTGGAGATCCCGAGATTTGTGGCCTAGGTTGGACAGAACCCAGGTGAAGGCTCATTTGGAGCTGTGAAAGCCGCAGCACCAAAGTGCCAGAAGAGTCCTCGACCCCATGCAGGGATGTAGAGGGCAGCATGTGCCCTGTGAAGGTTTCACAAACTCAAATGGACAGAAGAGACCACAGCCTCAAGTGAGTGTGCAGCAACGGCCAGCTCCGAGGCCATGTGGTGCAGCCCACGTCCCCATGTGTCAAGGTTGGGCTGTCAGAAGAGGCCATGGATGGCTCAGGATCTGTCCAGAGGAGATTCAGAAAATCCAGACAGTCTGAAGGAACTGAGACCCAATGGGTGTGTGCCTGTGTGTGTGTGTGTGTGTGTGTGTGTGTGTGTGTGTGTGTGTGACAGCAGCCAGTGCAGTGGCCATCAGCTGAGTGCAGCACCTTCTCCATATCGGGCTGGCAGTCTTGGACAGAGAAGGCCTAGACCCCAATCAAGGGTGAGGTGGTGGTCACTGAGATACCAGAGCAGGGTGGCCACTGTAGTTGCTGCTGATTGCTGTGTTCCCTGTGTGTGCTGATTTGGATGGTCTGTTGATTGCCACAAAGACCTGGGCCAGATGAATATCCTTCTAACGTACCTTGGGTTGGTGGGTTGGAATGGATTTAGAATTATTAATAAATAGTTATAAGGTATACCTTCACGCTTCACTTCCTGTTCATTTTAGGCATCCTGCTGCCATGTGTTCTGGGTCAGGATTGCTATGAACTGTAAGACGAATGTATATCCTTCCTCCTTTAAGTTGTTTTTTATTAGGATATAGAGAGAAGTAACAAATGCTGTGGTTACTGTTGGCAGACTTACTCTGATATGCCACTCATTGCTAGTCGTGTCAAAGGGAGCAAACACCTTCTTGCAGCATAGAGAGCTATTTGCCTTCTGCTGGATTCTAGAAGGGACTTTGATTGGATTTTAGACACAATAGGAATTGAAGTTGAACTTTCTGCTCCTACATCTATACCACAGACTATGTATGCCAGATAGCCCTAATTACTCATATTTTAAGGATGAAGACACAGTGGCTGAAGCAGGACAGCAAGTTGCCAAAAGAAGTTCAGTAAGTTTGTGTAAAAGCCTTACTGTTTGTAATCTATACTCAAATAAACACTGTAGAAAAAGCAGTAGCCTCATAGGTAATGCTAATATGTTTAAAACTTTGATCTCTTTTGTGAACTTAAAAAGTTCATGTACGCTTCAGGGGAGTTGACTTGGATCCACCTCTCACCTGGCAAATGGGATCCAGATAACTACATCTGTCAATCAACAGCTTACGTTCCCCCACCTGCTTATTCCTGAGGGAGGAATCTCTCTATTCTCCTGATCTTGGGACTCTTCCCCTTCCCCAACTACCACAATGATGGGCCCAAAAGTTTCAAGTGTACATCCAAGATAAGGATTTTCCCTAACTCCTTAACTACTTTTTGCCCCTAGTCTATATCTGTCCCAGGAGATTTTCAGTCAACTGAAGGCTGCAAACTGCTCCAAATCTGCCAATCCTAGGTGCTTCTGACAGAATTTCCAACCAACATCCTAAAATGTTCCAAAGCCACTATCCCCAAATAGTCCAACATCACCCACAGTTCCAAAGTGGCCTGCACTTCCCTAGTGCAGGTGGTCCTGTAGAACCTGGGCAGCAAGCCAAACAAATGTCCCCGAGCCTGTATTCCTCTTCCTGGCTTTGCCCAACATTCTAGCCTTCCTGAGTCCTGAAAGTGGACTCCCAATTTCAACAGAAAGTAGTTATAGAAAAGATTATGAAATCCCTTTGTTGTCAACAAAAAGGCTGGAATGTCAAATCTCAAAGAAACCCAGGACAAAAGGCTAACAGAGGTGCCTATTTAGTGTATGAAAGAGGACACTGTCTGACAGGTTCTCCCAGGATGTCTCAACATCACAAGTACCTGTTACAGAGTCATCCTGGTTGGCATACCCTATAGCCTACCCTAAACCTATACAGCCTGTGAGCTTCCCTTCCCTTCCCCCAGTTTCTCTTCCCTATATAACCCAACCATTTTGGCTAGGAGACTCTTGGTCTGGCTTCTCTTTTCCTCTCTCTTCCTCTCTAGCTCCACTGCCACTCTATGGCTCTGTTTAGTCGGCTGGTGCAGTTCAGTTTGGACTCCTCTAGATGCCTTTGGCTGTATTCTTCCTCATATCTATAATAAAAACCCTCTCCCCCACAGTAACTTCCTCATTTTTTCCATTTAAAAACAAATTCTCAACTTTGTCAAATCCTTTCTATTAATTTTTTTACTAAGTATCATTTATGAGGCCAAAAAAAAAAGAAATTCCATATGTCCTTGCTTTTGTTGTCTGTCAGTGATAGTGGGTTTGGAGTGGTTTGATTAATTCACCTCTTGTGAAAACCCAGCCAAACTGGCCATAATTGACAAATCCAAATGCTCTGGTAAAGGTAGAAGAGCCAAGAACAAAAGGCTGTGCTGTTAGAGCCGACAACAGAGTTGTGATTAAAGGAGGTTGTAACTGGTATTCCCCGTGTGGTGTCAGGCCTCTTACCATCTTCTACCTTCAGTCAAATGAGTAATTACACTCTGCCTGGTGAATGGGTACTTCACTTTTCAAAATGCATTCACATCTGTGATCTCTTTCATGTGCTCCTCTCAATAAAGCCATCACAACTAATGTTACGGCCTATCCTCACCTAAGAAAATGAAGATACAGGAAGATGAAGGGATTCCCAACTTCCTTAGCAGGTAAGAGGCAAAGGAAGGAGTGGAAATTCTATCACTTCCTTTAGAGCCCTTGGCTTCAAAGAGACTCTTCAAAAGGACAGTGTGCTCAAAGAAACATCACAAAAGCATCTTTCCCTGGCTGACTATGGAGCTGGAGTTCCTGCTGCGCTGCCTCTGTAGGCAGAGGGATATTGTCACCTGCCTGACTTCTGCTTTTGTTGACTATTCCTGATTGTACTCTAGTGCATGAATTCAATCCTATGTATTTCTGGAATTTTTACTTCCTGCCATTTTTTTTTTTGGAGGGGGGATGTGGATAAAAAATGGAAGACAAATCAAGAGGTTGAAAATCGATAAAGAGGTCGGTCTTGATCCTTTCTTATCTCTAGATGCTATTCCTAAGGTAACATCTCCCATGCTCTCTTTCCTCTGTCTGTGGGAAATGACACCTAGTTGGGGTTCATTGATAACTATTTATTGAACACTTACTACGTGCTCATCGTTTTTCTTGCCCCTTCCCCTGCTCCCAGTTCAGTTTTAGCACCAGAGAAAAGGGTATTCCATATCCACTATTTCTTCTCCAATAGCACCAAAGTTACATGTGGTTCTGAATTGTTTCTAGTTTTCAGAAAGGTCATATGGTATATGTAACATGCATTGCCTAATGTCTTTAATTTTGGCTAAAGTGGCATCTTGCTAGGAAATACACTCATATTTCTGTGATGAAACATGAAAATAGAGAAGAGGATAAAAAAGCCTTGTGAGCAGCCTAGGTCAACTTTCGCACCCAGGCCAATGGACAGCACCCTTAATGAAACAATTGTGACTCCATGGAGTTCTTTAACCTAAGGAATTACAGCTGATGGCTCTGTGTTATCTGTTTACAGACGTCCATTCGGGAAGGTCTGGGAAATGCTCATCCTAGTCGTATAGGTTCCAAGCCACAGGGCTCAGTCAGAAACTGGGCCTCTTGATTTTAGCACCTGTACCCTTAACCAAAAAACACCCCGTGAACATTTCTCTCTGGAAGCATCTGACATGAACATTTGCTCCAAGAGGTAGTTGTAACTTCCATTCTTGGCGTACAGCAACAGAACAATTGAAGTCTCTTGAATAGGTTTGAGGACACATTTTTATCAATTACACTTAGTACTGTCTGCCCTAAATCCCAGTGGTTAATGTGAAGTTCATGGCCCAAGCCACCTTGGCACTAGCTCTTTAGAAGCACAATCTCAGACCCCATCTATGACCTGTTGAATCAGAAATAGGGGTTAGCAGGCTCTCGAAGCTCACTGGCAAAGGCCAGTTTGAGCGGCTGTGATCCAAAGCTCTCTGCTGGTATGAGTCATCCTCAGACTACCCGGTGAAGTAGGCACTGCTGTCATCCACCAAACACAGCTCAGGCGAGGTCCAGAGAGATTAAATGGCTTGCCTCAGGCAAGGTCATGCAACTGGTATGTTCTTGACATGACCTGAGGACAGCTTGACTACATGATCCAGGCTCTTCACCCTGAGATATCCTTGCAGGAAATAAAGTCGTGGCTATGCTGGGGGTGTGGTTGAGGGGCTGCTCTTCTTGGGTGAAAGTTAGAAACCCAAGTTGCTGTTCAACTCCTTTCCTTCTACCTAATTTTCCCCAGGCTCCTCATCCTACTATATTCAGGCAGAGCTGATTACTTCAGTTAATATTCTCTTTCTTCTGGCACATGATACGATTTCATTCTCTTATGCCACCATGAGCTCAAGGGTCACATGGCTGCATCACCAATGAAATGTGAGGGGAAGTGACATGCAGAGTTTCCCCCGGGAGCTGCAAAACAGTACATCCATCATGTTTGCCCCCTGCTATAGGGATCCTGGAAGGACTTAAAGGAGATACAACTTTCATCACCTGGGTTCCTTGAGTCTGTACAAAATCATTGGGCTTTTAAACTGTGGAGATCTAGGGAGTTGTTTGTTACCCTGGCACAACGTAGTCTGTCCTGGCTGAATCTCTGACTCATCTTCGTTTTCTCTAGAGGCTGATTTACGCCACAGGAATGCCAGCTAGCAGCTCTGTGGGTGGGAAAAATGTACCTGCTTTTATGTGTTCAAGCTAATAGCCTCTTTTCCCCTACTGCCTGTGAGAGTCTGTCTTCTTTCTCCTCTTTTCTTTCTCGGTGCCAAATTTATTTCTGATTTGTTTTCCTTTTTGGACCTCTACAACTTCTTATTTTCCAAGGCTATTTTTAGTGGCTCCATTCTACCCTGAAGGAAATAGTTCACATCTTGGTACCCAGGGCTTTTTTAGCTCCTTTTAATGGGGGAGGACAACACATATCAACAATTCTTTAGTCACCATGTCATTTCCCCAAGAGGCTTAGAGAAGAACAAAATGTCTCCTTAAAATGACTTTGGGATGTTAGTCTGCTGCCTCCTCCCCACGAGGAGATTTTTAATCTTTTCCTTCCTTCCTTCCTTCCTTCCTTCCTTCCTTCCTTCCTTCCTTCCT
>CAJQZJ010032716.1:2463779-2487725 GCA_907164525.1 Lophiomys imhausi
CCTTCCTTCCTTCCTTCCTTCCTTCCTTCCTTCCTTCCTTCCTTCCTCCCTTCCTTCCAGTTAAATTTGTATCCTTTAAACCTGGTGACTCTCTGGCTTACTGAGTCAGTCCTTGGGAATTGGACTCAAAAAGAGGCCCCATTTTCAAGTTCCCTGATTAAGTTATGTACAGGTACAGGTGTTTGGTAAGCCTTGGGTTGGCTGTGTATGGTAAACTCTGAGCTACATATGATGTCTACTATAGCTTATCCCCATTCATCAAGCAGTTACAATTGATGAATATAACTAAAGCCATTTTTCTCAAGATGTTTATACTACTTGTGATTACCCTAACTTCAAAACAAACAAAATACCCTTTAGGATAAGCAACTGAAGTGTATCTAGATTATGACAAATCATTTCAATGATGAAAAGAAATAAGCTTTCAGGTTATGAGAAGATATGGATAACCTTAAATCCATATTTATTGAATGCAAGAAACTAAGCCGGAAAGGATGTAGACTATATGATTCTGACTGTATGACATTCAGGAAAAGGCAAAATTATGAAAATAGTAAATGATCAGTGAATTCCAGGGGTGTGTGGAAAGAAATGATCGAATACATGAAGTTCAGGAGATTTTTTGGGGGGAGGGGCCATGAAACTACTCGGTGTGATGCTATAATGGTAGGAAAATGTCTCAATGTATTTATCAACACTCACAGAATGTGCAATACAAGAGTGAACCTTGATGTAAACCATGGACCATGGGTGATTACAACATGTCAGTGGAGGCTCATTGCTCATAAAACCTGGACCGTGCTGGAGGGGAATGCGGGTTGTGGGGGAACTGTGTGTACAAGCAGGGGTTGGAAGGAAATAATTCCTTCTTTCTGCTTGATATTGTTACTAACATAAAAAAATTTGGGGGGGGGTAGCAGCCGATAGAAACTCTCCACATTCTCTTCTATGATTTTTTTGGAAAGAATTATGTCCCCTTGTGAGTGATGGTAAGAGGAGAAAATGAACTCTCCAGTTCTTTATGGTTCAGCCTTTTGCCATTCAATGTCTCTCATCTAACAGGGAGGGCCAATCAGGAGAAAAGCAGGGTGAATGTGTAGCTACAGTTGTGTGGGAAAGTACTGAAGCCGTGGACCGGAATAATCAGGACAATCAAGGTCCTATTTACAGCAAGTTGTGACCTATTTCTTAACTGGCAATTCACAGCCAGACATCTGCAATCTGCCTTCATGAGGGATGCCTGGGAACTTAGCATGATAGAAGAAAGTTGCATCTGGAGAACTCAGGCAGTGGAGAACTCAGGTAGTGGGACAGCATATGCCTCAGAAACGTCTAGACATGAGAGGTCAGAACAGAGTGGGGGCAAAGAGTCAAGAAATACACAGAATTTGAAAGCTAGCGGACTGAAAGCCAGGTGAGTATTCTAGGCAAAGGATGGAAGGTGGAGTAACATTGAAGCTTCGTAGCAACTTCCTGCTAGACAGGGAGTCAGCATGCAGCCGAGACCTGTGTTCTGTTGAAGACACAGCTTGCCTCGAGGCTGTGTTCTTTGGTGTAGTGTTTTTGAAGCAAGCATCCTGGAATTTGCCCAATCCTTGGGGCGGGGGGGGGGGGGGTCTGGCATGTAAAAAGAAGTTGGGGACCATGCAGAAGTGGGAAGTCCATGCGTGTAGTTGAGGATGCCACAGGTACAGCACCTAAACACATAACAGGAAGTAAAATCAGTTTCCCTAAAATCTCCCAGGAAGTCAGCTGCTGAGTGGAGAATATTTCCTCACAGGAAGGCGGAAAACTGGTTGATATTCCACGAAATCTCTCTACTGCATTGTGCCCATTACCCCTAAGAAATTGTTTCCGCTTCCTTCCGTTCTGCTAGAATTTACTAGCCATCTAAACCTTCCCTTTGGTACAGCTTGTGAATATTTTAAGAGAACATCTGTTGATACTTAACATGAATGAAAACAAAAGGATTGGCTTAGTTTGTGGATAGTCATGAAAACATAATCAGCAGAGCTTACATTGCAAGAAAGAAGCAATTATTTCTTCGGTTCGTGTTTACTGAGCAAATTAACTATAATAGTAATAGCTGTATTGACTGTGAAAATAGCAACAATAACAACAATAATAATAACAAATATGTTAATTGCTGCTGAATCTCTCTGCCAAGGTCAAATGTTTGATGCTGTACAGATCTGGGCCAGGGAAAATTTTCTGGGTTCTTCCATGGGTTTTCAGGTTTATTTTCTCTCTTCACAACCCACTGTGAGTACAGGATCACTGTGAGTACACACTCTCGTGTGAAAAACTTTAAATGTCACTAAGATGCCTATTTTAGGGAAGGGGCTCTTTGAACTACATTTGAGTGGCATTATGAACTTTACCTCTGTGACAGTGGACTTTAAAGTTCAGGGTAGAGTGGGGGGTGAGGCTCAGGGTTAAGGAGAGTATTTGGGTAAAGGCAGCATGGAAACTTGTTAGGAGTTCTCTGGTCATCCTTTTAAAAAATCACATAAATGAAAACATTTGCAACAACGCAGGACCATTAGATGCCAAAAGAAATGATTCTTATTCCAGGTGACCAAGTACGGATACTGACACCAGTGGATGAAGAAGCCAAGCCCAGTCTCCAAACATATGAAGCAGTAAGGTGTGGCTGCTGAGAAACAGCTGTTCTTTGCAGCCATTCAAGCCAGAAAACAGCACAAATGGCAGCTGCAGTAAATGAACAGAGACTCAAGGCAATGCGACACACAGGAGGCAGAGGGAATCAACTTTCATTCATGAGGTCCCTCCATAGACATTTGCTGAGTAACTGTTTACTATACATCAGGTACTTGGTAGGTGTTGGGACTATGAAAAGCAAAGCCTAGATATCTGGTTCCAGTTGGCTCACAGAATCATGGGTCTGTGATTCTGGGTCATTACTCCCCACCACCTTGCCACCCCCTCCCAGTGGATGACTAATTGAGATGTACTGCATGAATGAGCGAATTTAGGTTCAACCAGTGGGAAAGACAAAGTCATCTGGTAAACCACAGATCCTGTACTCCAGCCCAAAACTGATTTATTTCTTCCTGGACAGTGGACAGGAGCTGTCAGAGATCTGCTTTCTGTTGAAGAATCCATTTCTCTGGAGCCCTGATTGCCTGGTGTGCTGTTTTAGGAGAGAGCTAACTGGTAACTGCAGAGCCAAGTCTCACAAATCAGACGTGAATCTTCCCCATCTCTCCAAGTCAAGTTCTTGGGTTTCAGCACTCACATTTAACACCACGCTGTCACCAGCCTGCTCTTCCAAGTACACAGGCCGCTTATACCTTTTTATGGAGCACCATCGCCCAAGTCTTCGCCACTGGGGTCAAAACATGGTCTGGCATCCTGCAGGACAATCACATATCCTCATATGGCATGAGTCACCCCAAGAACCAGCTGGAAGGCTTCCATCCCCTGCCTGCCTCACTGGAAAGAGATGAGTGGGGCAGGGCAGCTGGATTGCTCATTACAATCAGCCTACACATGACCGAATGTCCACTGTGTGGAGATGGTAGCTTTGTCTGCGTGCCTCTTGGGCTCCTGCCTGCATATCTCAAGCCTTTCTCCTCCTTGAAGCCCACTGGATGATACCCATACCCAGGCCTTGATGTTGGAAAAGCTCCTTCCTCCCTATTGCTTCCCCCCCACATCTCAATAAACCCTTCTCATCTCATATTTATCAAATGCAATCATAAAGGGACCACTTAATTAACAGCCTGCCATTGTATGAACCTCACACTGTTCCAGACGACAGAAACAGTGGGACGCACCATTTGGGAGGGAGCTTGTGAGGAAACAGATGCCAGTGTTTCCATGATTAACAGTCTAATATCACAACACCATAGCATGGTGTGCCATTTGGTTAGGAGATACAGCCCCCGGAGCCAATATTCTCACATCTCGCCAAATCCTGCAGCATCAAAATATTTTCTCTGGCAAAGGGCCCTAGTTTATTCTTCCTTTGTATCTATTTCCCCCTGTACAGCACAGGCAGGCTGGGTAGGTTGAAAGGGCTCAGCTGAAACTTTCTAATGATTTTGCTGTCTGGGAGTGTGGTCCTTACATGGTTGGAGGCCAATAACAGGTGTATTCACAGCTCCAAGTGTCTGTTTTCCAGATGAAGTGATTTTTGGCCCAGGGCCCTGAACTTCGGTTCAGAACAAAAATGCCAGCCTTAGCCTTCTATTACCTTGCCTCATTGCAACCTTTATTTCCATCTTCTTCATCATTAGTTTATTTGATTGACCTCCCGCTATGAGTGGGGCACTGAGGTGGGTTGCATAGTAGGCTGTAAAAATACATTAAGCTTTCAGCGCTTCACCTAAGGAGCTGAAAAATTCATGCAATCTCCATAAAATATAACCACACCTGTTCAATTCATTTGTATAAGAAATAACTATTCTTTATATAAGGGGAGCCCCTTGAGAGAGCAACTTCTATATGCTTTCTTCTAGTCTTTTCTCTGGCAACAGTTTTGCCCAGATTAGACACACTTCAGTATGGGTTGTGCACACTTCTAGGTGAATAGTTCCACTGATGCTGTTCCCTGAGGTCGTTCTAAGTCTTGTTGTCTTCTTTGTCAGTGACTTCTTGCCCTTCTGGGGGAAGACTCTTTACCCATCTGGCTCCCTTAATCCTACTTTGTGTTAACGTCTAGTTCAACTAATCTCATCTCCTTCAGGAGGAACCTGAGGTTATGTGGACTCTTCTGTGTTGCTTGCTGGATCTTGCTTTGGAACTCTGTTTCTTCCAGTTAGCAAGCCGAAGATATTGCAAAGCACTTAACTTTTCAGCACCTCAGATTTCTTCGCACGTGGATGGAGATTAGGACCTTGCAGAATGATTGTCTAGGTTACAGTAAGTGAGCTGCCTAAATCGCAAATCAGGAAACTGTGCCTCCCAGCTTCCTCCCTGCTTCTTTGCATACCAGAGTGTGGGGACCAATTCTGCCAAGGTTATACATACTTCAAAGTATCCAGTGTTCCCAAGATATGACCCTCAATCACTGAAGGCAGTCGTAAGACCCTGAATGATTTGATGCCTCCAGACTAATCTTACTTTGTACCAAGTTCCTCTCTGTTCTCCATCACTGTAATACCGGACTTCCTTCCAGCTAAGAATGTTTTTATTTATCTCTCTGCCTGCAGGCACCCTCCTGTGCTGTCTCTGCCTCTCCCTTGTTCTCAACTTTCTGACCCTGGGACAATTGTCACATCGTTAATGAGCCATTTCCATACTCTCCAGAAGAGAGCAGTCCTCTCCTGCCTTCTCTGAGGACCCTGTCCCTGTGCTCATAGGCACCCTCATACCTGACATCAATTTACGCAGTTTTTCACTAATATAATCCTTTCTAAAATAAACTCACATGGGGGAGGATACCAGGCTTGGTTTTATTGTCTGATGAGTTTTTAGTCACTACAGCAGCACTTGGTACACAGTAGGTGCACCATAAATACTGCTGGAAAGTAAGAGAATTGTTTTCCTATTGCCTATATCAGTGGATAGTAGCTGCCATGACTTCCTTCCCACTGTCCTCGTTATGAATCATTCTACCCACATGCCAGACTTTAAGTGAACAGTACTCCCTAGCCTTTCAAAGGGTCCATGAGTTCTAAGCCATCCACCTCCCAGGTTGTCCCCTTTCTCTTTTTGCAGGAAAAAAATATCTATCAAAGTGGGTCCAGCCAAGCACACCTCCTTCACTGGAAAGCCTTTACTGGTCTCCCATCAATGAAACACTCATTCTGCCCTTTGGGGTATAAACATTCCAGACTGTTCTCTTTCCTTGTAAACACAGCAGGCTGTATGGGGAGGTGTCAGTCAGTGCACCTGCACTCTGGGTAGTCCAAAGTGTAAGTGTTGCAGCTCTGAGGGGGAAGGTTTCCCCAACAGAAGTGTTCCAGCTCTCAGGAGAAAAGTACCTTGGCATGTGGGAGCCAAGGAAAACCACAAGGTCACACTGCACAACGAACCTCACACAAGACATTAACTGAAAGATACACAACAGGCAGGCCCTGGCTGCCTCTTTTCAGGTGGGAAACAGCAGGGAACTGAGCTGGAGGAAGGCTTATATAGGGCTTCTTGGGGGCAGAGTTTTCCAGGACACTGCTCTTGCAGGGTAGAGATTTCCAGGGTGGGAATTGGTGGGATTTTGAGCTCAGGGATTGGTGGGTCTTCAGCTAAAGGGCTGCTGGATTTGTGCTTTGTTTTCAAACTAAGATGTGGACCTATTACCCTACACAAAGTTCTGAGAAGATTCACTGCAAGGGCTGGCTCTGCCTTCCTCCTTCTCCCCACACTTGCTCCTGGGCCCTCACTGCAACATGTAAGGGGCACAATCTTCTACTCTTCAGACCATCCAGACTCTGGTACCTCAGGATTGAGACATTCACTCTCCTATCTGAAACTTTTCCCACCTCCTCTCCACCTGCCTAATTTCCATCTCCCTAAATTGATTATCTCTCAGGCCTTCTCTTCAAAGTGACTTCTATTCGGGAAGCTCTTCTTAATTGCATGGGTCATAAACGATGCATACCAGACTGGGAGGTAGGGGCAGATTGGGTGTCCTTCATCAGAAATGTGTGGCACCTGAGAGTTTTGAAGTTTAAATATTTTAGACTTTGAAATATTTGCATAGACTCGGCGCAAAAAGGCTCTGGTTTTTGAGCACACTTTGACTTTCAGGTTAAGGATGTTCAACCTGTACTATTTTTATGAACAGTTTTCAGGTGAAAGAAATGGGCTATGACCATTTTGGAGACGCCAGTGTGTATACAGTTATTAAATCCCTAAACAGGGTTAGGACAGCACTCTGAGGCTATGGATTTCAGCAGCTTTCTTGGCTAGCATTTTGTTACTACTGAGATGACACATTAGAAAGAGTTAAGCTTAGGGAGTGGGGAGATGGCTAATCTGTAAAGTACATGCCTGGCAAGCATATGGAGCCCACATTGTATAGGGCCCATAATCCTATCATGGGGCTGGAGGAGACAGACAGATTTTCATCAACTCCCAGAATGGCCAACAAGTACAGCCAAATCAATGAGCTTTGGCCTCAGTGAAAGACTGCCTCAAAAAAAAAAAAAAGAGATAAACAGAAGAAGAGACCTCTGGCCTCTTTACATATTTCCACACAGACGTACACACACCCATACTCACATTGTGTATCAAGTTCCTCCAAGATGAGCATTTATTTTTGTGGGAAACTTGTTCAGATACCAGGTGCTCTAAAGGGAAGTGAAACATTCCACCCTGCAGAGAAGCTTATTGAGTTCAGGAAGTATACACCCAAAGGCTCCAGGAAGTCCCTAAAACCGACCAAATTTGCTAGATACCTCCCTTTTATCCCATATAAAAGCTGTAAGGACCTGGAGAGAGACACTTTCAGACAAACTGAACTGCCTAGAAAAGGCTCAGACCAGCCAAGCTGCCTGAAAGAAGCAAGAGATACCTACAAGAGGCTCAGACCACCCTAATTCCCTTAAAAAAAAAAAAAAAAAAAAGACATTCTCCAATTTGTCAAGCTGCCTGCAAGTTGTGTGTATGCTCTAGGCTTCCAGCTTTGATGAACTGTCATCCATGCTAGGGTGGCCTTTTGGTGATACAGCTGTCTTTGAGTCATTTCTGTTTCTGTAATAATCCTTCACCCATATTCCTATTAGTAATCCCAGTACAACTTGTTGCTCCACCAACCTGGACTTTGGAAGTACCTGAACTTTGTACGTTACTGGTTTCCCATCTGGGTAAGTTGACTTTTGTTCATGCCAATCCCAGAAATGGTCTCACACAACAAGTGTGCACACATGCAAGCACACTCACACATATATTATGCAGACGTACACACAAAAATAAAATAAAATTCAGCTTGAGAGATCGTTCAGTGGCAAAGAGCACTGGCTACTTTTGAAGAGGACCTGGGTTTGTTTCCCAGTACCCACATAGTGCCTCACAATCCTTGATAACCCCAATTTTAGGGTATCCAATGCCCTCTTCTGGGCTTCATAGGCTCCCACAGGTATATGGTGCACATACATACATGCGAGTCAACACTCATACACATAAAATATCTTTAAAACTAAACAAAATAATAGTTAATTTTGGTGAACAATGCTATTTCCCCAAAGCTGCATTGTTCTTCTTTATAAAAATAGGGACCATTCTCAGAGACACTTTGAATTTTCAACCTGGAACCCATTTGCAAGAAGTGATGCATCTGATGAACTTATTACCATCCCAGATTAGGGAATAAAAGTGGGTTCCAGAGTAAATTAGGCATATCTACTAGTATTCATCATCCATTCTCATAATAGAACAATTAAAACCCACCAGAAAGAAAATATCTTGATTTCTTTATCTAGTAACTACCACTGCTAACATACTGGTTATATTCTTTAAAAATGTTTTCTGTCTGTAAATATATATGGGCTTTTTGCAAAAAATTGATTTATCATGTTACAGAGAAATTTAACAATGTGCTATCTCATGGATATCTGTCCTGTACTAGAAAGACGTCCACTAAGAGACAGTAAGTTACCATCCTAGCTGCTGTGTCCTCTCTCGCTCACTTTCCTTCTGCCTCCTCCTGTTCTCTCCTCCCTTTCTCCTCCATCTGGACTGGGGTCCTATCTGCAGACGAGAGGATCCATTCTAGTGGGTTTGAATAATTGAGATTTATTAGTAATAGACCAAAAGTGCATTTTGTATTTGTTTTTGTTAAATCATTATTGCTAAATAGTTTGTAAAATTATTGAGCAGACTAAATAAACAGTGTCTGGGGCAAGCAGTTGGGAAGATGGTTCTGGAAACCTCAGCACAGAACCAGGCCACCAAAGGAGCTGCAGAGTGAAGGAATACTGCCATGGTACAGTGAAACAAAACAAAGGAAACCTAAATCTTCCCTACCACACACACAAAACGAAGCAAAGCAAAGCAAAACAAAACAAAACGAAACAAAAACCCCCAATGCCTGTCTTTGTGTGAAACTGTAAGAACCTCCTTGGCTGAAGCAAAACACCTGGGGAAAATTTTAGAATCAAGGAATGGAGCACAAAAGTTGATTTCACTTTTTCATGGGAAGCCCTGTGAAACCCCAGGAAAGGGCAAGAAACCAGGAGGTGAGACGGTGAAGACTTACAGCACTAGGAAAATAAGATGAGAGTAGTGGTTGAGGTAAGTGGTTAAGTTGGGGGGGGGCGTCTGGTAATGAAGTGTATCATCATTACAGCTAGACAAAGGACACACTTACTCTGGACAGAACTTACCGAACACCACTGACAACATGCATGAGTTTTGTCACCACATTAGGTCATTCTCCAACTCTCTGGACATTCTCCTATAACTTAATTACCATAATAATATGTGGTTCTGAAAAAAAAATAAACCAGAGGATAAGGCTTTAGTGTTCCATTTTAGACCCTAGTCTTAAGTCCCACAGTGGCACCTATACTGATAACTCCTGCATGAGTAAGGGATTGCCACCATCTTCTGCTTTGGCTTAAAAATGTCCTGAATGGCTCACAGCCAGAACTAACTGTTACCTGGGGACAGGCAAATGGTAGAGATGATAAGGCCAAGGTCTACGGTGAGGCATTGCATGGTGCTTCCATGTCCTATGGGGTGTGCCAATCTCCAAGAATCTGCATGCATTTACCAGTCTGGAAGCTCTGTGAACCCCGAGTTTTATGGAGGGGTCTTAACATTGGCATGATTGACCGAACAACTGGACCTTTGAAGATTGAACTCAATGTCCCTGGAAATTAGAAGCTGCAGTTGAAAGAACCAGTACGGTAATCTCATGGCTCATTCCTTTGGCAACCAGCTCCAGTTGATACTCTGGACATTCCAAGCATTTTAGGAGCTTTGTGTATGGAAGCATATATATATATTACAAATGATAACTAAGGAGCCCATATAGTATCCTACTTAGTGGTGATGATGGAGGAGGGACTTTATGAACCTTGAGAAATTAACATCTGCATTGGAAAGAATGCTCTGTGAACAGCTTTCAGGATGAATTAAAGGGAGCCAGCACTGGAGGACAACAGAGATGAGCATGTTAGAAACGATGGTGGCACATGGCACTAGCAGTAAGGTTTGGAGATGCGAGTTTATTTCCCAGATACTGAAATTTGATAGGTTGTGCTAGCTGATCAGATGTAAGTATGAGGGGAAAGCAGTCAAACATGGTGCCATGCTTCTGGCTGACCAAGGTGGTTTATCAACAAGATGGCGGAGCCCTGATGAGAAAGATGATTCAAGATTTGGGTAGTCTGAACTTGGGGCATAGGATAGAATAGTGGGCCCTCAGATATGCTCACATATATTACCTCATTTGTCAAGTGAAATTTTGCAGATACAGTTACAGATTTTGAATAGGGAGTGGATCTGGAGTATCTGGGTGGACCCAAGGAAACCACAGGGTCCTTGCAAAAGGGAGAGAGGGGGGCCACAGGAGATGTGACAATAGAAGTTGAAGTTGGACTGACTCAGCCATAGCCCAGGCTACCCTAGAAAGTCAGAATCAAAATAAGAAAATGGATTCTGCTAGGAAACCTCCAGAGGGAGGGGATGTAGCTCTGTGAGAATCTTAATTTCATTCCACCAAGACTGAGTTATGCCCTTCAACATGTATTGTTTTAAGTTAATGAGTGTGTGATCTTTTCTAGAGGCCAATTAAAAACTAATTCTAGAGGCCTGTGGGAAATCCACTAAGGATGTACTTGAGCTGAGGACCGAACACCTGGGCTGGAGATTCAGATTCTAATTCAACAAGAAGATGGTGTAGACTCAGAGGGTTTGATTCAGGAAGTGCCTTTGAGAGTAAGCAGGGAATAAGACTTGAAGAAGTAAAAGGAAAAATAAAGTCTGATGTTGGGATGTCTAAAGGTACAGTATCAAGATGAAGGTCTTCCCTGATCTCTCCCCCAATCAAGGGACTCCATGCTTGTTAAATCTGGCCAGAAACCCAGCGATCCTGAAGGATGAGATTAGGGCAGTGGCACAACCAAGCAGGAGGAGATGTGATGCTGGGAGGGAACAGTGGAGGGTGTGGAAGTGAAGGCGCAAAGGTAAACAGCTCTCTTAGACCATTGTTCTGATGGGGAGGAAGAGACTGGACACTAGTTGGGGAAGGGTGAGAGATGAAGGGAGGCAATTTCTTTTTAAGACGAGAGTGTGAGAAAGATGAAAAGTTTGATATTGTCTATGGAGAAGTGTGTCCAGAGGTCATTGTTGGGTGGCTTCTTCAAGTACTTCTCTCCCTTATCCTCTAAAGATTTATTATTTATTCAGGTATGTGTACGTATACTGGAGTGTGTCTGCGCACATGGGTGCACGTGCCATCAAAGGCCAGAAAGAGGCATTGATTGGAGTTGCAGGCAGCTGTGAGCTACTAGGTGTGGGCTCCTGTGACTGGACTTCAGGTATGTGGAAGAGTAGCACGTTCTCGTGACTCTGGAGTCACATCTCTGACCCTTCTCCCTGTCTTATCTTTAAAAACAATCTTTTACTCTGAACATGGAGTTTGAAGATTGACTAGACTGGATGGCCTGAAATCCTCTCTCTGCCCCAGTTCTAGGATTGAAGCACACACCACACATTTTAGGTGACTCGCTGGGGGACTGAACTCAGGTCCTCATGTGTACTTACACACCAAGATTTTTACCAACTGAACTAACTCCCTAAGTTAGGAACATTCCTTTTTGAGTCATGGTAGTAAGCTGTGACATTTTTCACTCTTAGTACCAGAATATAGAAATTGGAATAAAGATACTAGTGTAACCGTGGACCAGCATAGAAATCAGAGTCACAGCTGGGGGAGAAAAAAAACTCCTACCCATCATAACAACATAAAATGGAGGAACTGCCATACTGGGATAGATCCATGGTCTATATCAACACAGGCAGACAGTCTCCTGCCAACAGAGGTCCCATGGGATGGGCACCCAGACAGCAGAGACATGTCGTACCCTTCCTTGATCTTGGTTAATAGACAGAGAAACCATTTCCCCCATGATGTCAGCCATAAAGGTTAGGTATATCCCAGCACCTATTTATGGTTCTATGGGGCATAAATATCCCCAATCTCTCTCCAACTGCCTCCACCATTCCCCATGGGGTTATGTGTTTCATTAGCTCATTTCCCACCATGTGACACATTTTAAAAACTATTTCTAGCTTACTGTGAGGTCCAAAGAGTGACCATTTGTCCCAGGAGGTATCAAACCTAATAATGCAAATGAAGTCCTTCTAGCACACCATAAAACCCTACCTAGCACATCAGACAGCTCTGAAAGGTTAGCAGTGGCAGAGATGAAGGTAACAGTGTTGCTGTGGTCCTCTGTGTCATCGTTCCTGTGTGGCAGGAGGGTGCACTGAGGAAGGCCCCCTGCAGCTGCAAAGTTTTATGAAGGAGATCATAGAAGGAACCAGAAAGCTGAGAGCAGCTCATGGAAAAGCTTGGAGTGTGGGCTTGTGCGCCTCAGCTTTCTGTGGCTGTGGCCGAACAGCTGAGAAAATTAACTTTAAAAGGAGGAAGGATTAATTTCCAGGCATTTCAGTCCAAGTTTGGCTGAGTCCATTGCTAAGTGTTTGGAATTGTGCTGAGTGGGGAACATCCTGACGGGGAACATGGGCTGGAGAAAAGCTGCCCATCTCCTGTTGGAACAGAGGGAGGGACAAATGAGGGAATGGGTAGGGGGTAGAGAAGGGAAGGAGCTGAGAGAGAGAGAGAAAAGGAAAGACAGGGAGAAAGGGAGAGGTAAGGAGACAGTATTAGAAGAAAGGAGGAGAGAGCAGGTGGTACAAGATACACCCTGCAAGGACCTGCCCCGAAGGGTCTGTTTCCTCCAACTAGGCCTGCACTCACTAAAGTTTCCACTAATGCTACCAGCTGCCACCAAGCATAGTATATGATCTCTGGGAGACATTTCAGATCCGAGCTGAAACAGGACTGGGAAGCCCAGGAAAAAGCGATGAGGCATGGTCCCTCAATCCCTGTAATGTGCCCACTCCCAGCTCAGGACTGTACAGGTAACCTGCTTCACTTTCCTAAGCAGAAGTCTGCACCCAACGAGGCTGTGCCATGGCCAAGCCACCTAACACAAACCTTTCAGGCTCAGTGCACGAAACCATATTTTTTTTATTCTTCCCTTGTGATGGATATAGCCCCCAAATGGTCTCATGCTTACTAAGCCATTTCCTAGCCAAAGCTAGCCAGAGAATGTTAATTATCTCCTTCCATTTTTCCTCCTCCATGATGAATTATTGACTTTCAGAGCACACAGTCTTTAACTGTGAGGTATTCCAGAATGAGCAGGTTATCAAAAATGTGCAGAGGGAGAGAATTTTGGTTCAGCCTTGGGAGGCTGAGGTGGGGAAATTTATCCTTATTTACATGGAAATAGAGCAAGCATTTGGCCAGCTTGCTAATGAGTTCTTAAAGAGAAACGCGCTTCCTGTGGCCTGCTTAGAATGATTGGTGGTCCTCTCTGCCACGTAAGATATCAAACCAAGAAGGTAGGAACTCCCTTCTAGATCCTTCTCATGTTGGAGGTGGGGGAGAGGTGGGCAGAGTAGCAGGCAAAGACAGTGTTCCTGCTCTCGGGTAGTTGGCATGTCTCTGCCTTCATTGATATAACTGGCCTTTGATGATGCATTTAATCTTGCTCTGGTCTCAGTTGTCCTACCAATCAAATGGGGATATGCATTTTTTGTCCAAACCAACCCAGTGAATCCTGAAGATGAGATTAAAAAGTTGATTTTTTTTTTCAGGGAGCAATTTTATTCTGTGTTTCTGAAGAGCGCATGTGGTTTTCCAGAAAGCAAGAGACAGGTCCTAATCACATTTAAAAATAAGCCTTAGCATTTCCTAAGTGCTTGGCCAATTATTCCAAATAGCATTCATTCCAGAGGCTGCTGGGGGGTCGGTGAGCCACATGATGGATGCCTTAGATGGTGGAGCAGCCAAAGACAGACAGTGCCTCATGCCACAACCGGGTAGGCAACAAATCACCTCAGATCTCTTGGACAGCTAATGGTGTCCACAGCAGATACTGGAAGGCCTCTCTCGGTTCCTTCTGCAGTGTTTCTGCTGAGATCTCCTCTATGCCAGGTACTACTTAGATACAGAGTGAGGGACAGAGGGAGGGAATATGCTAAACTAATATGTAATACAAATATGCAGTTATCAAGGCAGGTGCTACTGAAATCTTGTCAGGAATCAAATGAGGAAGTGTGAACTAGAATAGAGGGTCCAGGTGGGTCTCTCTGAGGTGTTTCTGTATTAACCAAGATCACCAGGAGGGAGGATCATTATGGAGGGAAGAGTGTGTAGGTCCCGAACAGGACTGTGAACCATGCTGGAACACTGAGGACTGGAGTGGATGTGTGCGGGAGCAGATAGGGAGAGTGGTGTCAGGAGAAGTAGAGGAGCTAGCTAGGCTTGGATTTGCACTCCAGCTCTGCTACCTAGGTGTCATCTGTAGCGTCTTGGGCAAACTGACTGTCCTCTCTGAGTTCCACGCTCAGAGAGGGAAACAACGAAGGAGCAGTAGCCCAGGACCTCGGTCTAGGAGTAATCCGTCCTCCGTTAGCTTCTTGTCTTTACTTCATATTTGTCTTTCTCTGTCTTCCTTAGTTCCATCAGCTGGTTTCTGTTGTCCTTGGGCTTAGAATTGAGCCATATCCCACTTCTAGACTGTGTCTTCCAAGGTCACTTCCTGCTCAGGGTCAAGTCTTATTTCCTCAGTGTTTTTAGGTCACATTTAAATATCTGCTTCCTCCTGACCAATTGACTTAAAATCGAGACCTCGGTGAACTCCAAACATCTGTCCCTGTTCCCTGTTTTATTTTCTCATCTGTACTTAGCGTAGTTAAAGTACCCTCTCTCTTTCAGTTACTGACTTTATGTATTGTCTACTCTCTGCAAAAGGAGAGAGACTCCATGACGTTACAGTATTTGTCCATTTTGTTCAACCCAGTGTCCCTAACATCAAGGGAAGGGCCTGGCATCTAGTAGCAACTCAATAAATAATACTGACAACTTATAAGAAATAATAGTGTATAAGGAAGTCCTTCACATGGAGCTTTTGTTCTTCCCTGGGGCCATCAAGCTCACTTGTCTTTCTTATTGTCTCTAATTCTTCTAGTCTTTACATCTTCTCTGGCCTTTATTATTTGGACACTAAATGGAGCTCTGTATTTTAACCGTTTGAAATGTGTATCCTAGCCAAAACTTAGAACTCAGGGCTCATAACATTTTAGAAAGAGCCACAAACTTAATGATCCTATTATTGAAGGATCTGTGTGCCAAGCCCCAGATGAGGCAGCCCTGATATGATGTAAGCCTTGTCATAGCTTGAATTATGAAATGGTGATGATAAATACATTTGTGCTAAAGGAATGAATTAATAACAAACATAGCCAATATGAAGTTGGGCACAGAACTGAATTAAAAATAATGAAACACTCTGATAAGCTATAGGCCTTTTGGGACAGCAAATACTATTTCTTGAAGAGTTTGGAGGGGAGGATCATAAGTGTGGAGGTACGTCTGGGTACCTGAATGAAGATTCCCAAGGATGTCAGACAGAACCTCTCTGTGAGAGACTTTCTGGAGTGCAGAAGAACAGTGAAGGTGGGATATGTGTAGTTACTGTTGGTTTTGATGCCAGTGGTGAGGGCTGGGTCATGGTTCATCCCGTCATCTAAGATCTACTTAAAGAGATCCATCAGAAGTTCTGACTGTCACTAGGGACCCCGTATCTAGAAGACGGAATTCTCTTCCTGGCTTGCAAATGATTGCTTATGGGATTTTTATTTGTTTGTTTCTCCTTGTAGCAAAATAGTACATACTGTCAAATTCATTTATTCCTCTGCCAGTATGCTCCCAAGGGGGGTGTTGTACTGCCAAACAGCTCTGCCTATGTGCCAGGCTCCAGTGGCTTCTAGCATCTGGGTGTCTGATAGCCTGTGAGGCTGTGTGCCATCATTCCACCTGAAGACATCTTAATTTAGCAGAAGGTGTGATTGCCACGGGCCAGCGCTGCTAAGGGTGAGGAATTGTTGGATGCACATGCAAACTGCACACATACAGATATTCAACCTCTGTGCCTCACTTCCTCTGCCCCTGCTGTACCTTCAGAGTGTACTTCACATTGATTCAGTATCGTTGTCACCATTGTCAGCACTAGCCAGATTAAGCCCCATCAGATCATTTGCACTTATCCCTTAATAGATGCAATTTTCTGAGCAGAGAAGCCCTAATCAACAAAATGTTCTTGGTCCTGCAGCAGCCTTCATGGAGGTTGCTTGATTATTTGTTTGTGGTTTTAGTAGGGAGGATGACTCCATCCTGTCAAAATCAAAGAAGAAGCCACAGTTTTGGAAATGATGCCCCAAGCTGACAGGTACAGTCATGATATGTGGGGCAAGCTGGTGTGGATATGTAGTGAAAGAACCCAGGCTGAGAATGTGGGTTCTGTATAACAAATGAATTTGACAGTTATAAATTACACTCATATATAGAGTGTAGTTTAATTCGTAAATTAAATAAAGTATATAAATGGCTTATTATTGTGTGTGTGTGTGAAGTGTATGTGGGGTGGGGGCATGTGTATCACAGTGTTTGTGGAGGTCAGATGAGAACTCTGTGGAGTCACTTCTCTCCTAACTTTACATGGCTTTTAAGGATCACGCACAAGTCATCAGGCTTTATCACAAGTGTTTTATGTGCTGAACTATCTTGCCAGTATGGGTTTCTGATTTTAATTTGTAGGATCCTCAGTAACTCTGCTCTCCTGGGTTCTGGTCAATAAAACTATCAACTTGGACTGGTATTATTTTATCTGTTTTATTTCAGAACACTAAGATGGGAATCCAGTGAGCCTTGGAAGGATTGATAAAAGGTTGTAGTGTAAAATAATATTAGCAAAGTATGTTGTAAGTTATACTAAGACACTGTAGTAAAATGAGACGAGTGACTTTAGACGCTAAGGACTCATAAATGACAGAAGTCATACAATTTGTGTATACATGATAGTCACTGAGTCCACACTGAGTTATGCAAGAAAAGGGACTTAATGATGAGTATATATAACTGGTAAATCCAAAATTAGATTTTGCTTCTGGCACAACTGAATTCAACAAATGATCTTATCAGGACCCTGCCTGATAAGGACTCAGCTCTCCTCTCTTCCTAGCCATAGCCCCATTCCTAGATTGACATACTGGCAAAGGGCCAGGCACACCCTCCCACGTGCAAGCCTCATAGGAAAGCGTAGAACCTCTTTGTTCCTGATCTTCCAAGCAATGTCCACCAATGACAGGACCTGAGCTTGATTCCTTTGTGTGAGTCACATGCTTATTCTGAAATAAACTCTGAGGCTAAGGAACGGAGCTGGTTCTGCCAGTGGGTCAGAACACAGGTTTTGGAGTAAGAGATAGAGAGCCGTAACAGATCAACATGAGAAAATTAAAGGGTTAGGATTTCAGTATCCACCCAGAAAACTTTTCCAAATGAACTCTTTGGGATAAAAACAGAACCTAAGTCATTTGTGACTATCAGGAAAGAGTTGTCTATTTGGGTAAGTGCTCTGTTTTCTCTCCCAGCTTTGATAATGTGCTCCCATCTCAGGGATATGTGTGTATCTTGCACCATATGTTTTTCTGGCAGGGACCCAAACTCCCCATCATTTTCTTTTCCTGACAGCAAGGATCAAGGCTATAATGGATACCTCCATTCTCCCTTCTTCACTGTAATTCAGAGTGCTCATTTGACAATTAACCACTCAGTGATGGTGATGGAGTTTGCATTTTTTATTTGTATTGTTCTGACTCTCATAATTAAAAAGCCCCTTTAATGAGTTTGCGGCTTGTCTTCTACCCAGGTAGTAAATGACTTAAAGGCAGAGACTATATTTCATGCTTCTTTGACTGGTAGTGTATGTTCAAAAAATATTTGTTAGTTTTCTTTAAATTAAATATTCTAACTAAGCGTTCCTCCTCAGAGCTACAAACTCTAATTTTAAAAAGGAAAATGTAAATACCACTAGGATTTTAGACCAGGCAGCCTGCTGCGCATTGGAAACAGCCATGGAAGCTTGTAGGGTGGTTACAAAATGGGAGTGTAGCTATGAAACTAACCCTGACCAGGGGGCAAAATCATGTCACGAGAGCTTATTTTTCTAAATGAGGCAGGACCCATCAGTTGTATGACTGTTTTCTACAAATCTGGGAGTAGCTTTGGAATGAATGCGTTTTGATGTGGCATCACAAAAGCTCATTTGGAGCTGTTTAGGCAGCTGAGCTGGAGGTTAAGAGTGAAGTTCCTTCCCTCTCTGAATTACTGTCCTTCACCTTGAGTGGCTGCCCTCTTTGGGCAAATGGAAACTTCAGGGTACAGCAATGGAACTAGAAGTGGTGAAAGGAATATTAGGTCAATGCAGCAAGTTGGCAAGGCAGGACAGACACTAATCAGTCAGTATTAAACTCCTCCCCTCTTCCTGCTACTCTGCCCCCCCAGCCCTAAAGAGTCTATACAGCCCAGGCTGGAACTGGCCTCACCATGCAGCCAAAGGTGACTTTGACCTGCAGATTGTCCTGTCTTCATTATGTCTCTGCTGTTGGTGATCCCACTTTGGTGCACACTTGTACCCAATTTCATCATCTAATCTCAGGTAGTAAGAGACAAGTCTACAATAGCATCAGGCTCTCTTTGATGCACATGCGTGTGATAAGATGCACTGGTTGACAAGAACATGTCTTAAAACACTCACTGTTGACTATTCTGAAGGAGAAAATGGTTAAATGTGTTGAAGTAGTGAGGTAAGTGAAGAATGGCTTGTGATTAAGGAATGCCAACTCATGAATAGGTGTGTCAAAGAGTAAAGTGGAAAGAGTGAAAAGCTGCCAGGTTTTGCAGGGCCTTGAGTGTCATATTAAGGAATTTGAACTTGTGCTTTGAATATCAGGAAGCCAATCACATCATTAACTGGGAGAGGGATGGATTGGAACCTAGATTGCCTTAGTTATATTGAAGAGAATTTCCAGTAGGAGTCTCAAGACTAGAGAGTTGGAGCTGGGCAGAAAGAAGCCACAACCTGGGTGTTAAGAAGAGAGGATGACATGAACTAGGACAGTGACCATGGTGTGGAAGAAGGGGCAAAGTACAGAGACATTAAGCTCACAAGATACCTAAAGATGAAGGGTGGGGGTGGCAATCAGTGAAATTCTTGTCATTTCTGGGCTTGGCATTAATTGAGGTAGACAATGTAATAGGGGGAACATGTCAGGCAGGAGTTGGTGTAGCTGAAGGCAGGCAGAGTTTCAGACTATTGTGTACAATCAAGTGGAGATGACCAGTAAATTGTCAGGTCCACTCATTGCATGCACTAAAGGCAAGATGATGTTGACATTGGATATTATGGAGTTAGCATAAAGGAAATGGAGTGTAGATTAAGTCTCCAAGAGTGAGAAAGAAACCAGTAATATAAACTTAGGAATACCAACACATACAGTGCAGATCAAAATAGGAGACCCTTCATGGAGACAGAAGAAGAGTGTTCATTGAGCAGGAAAAAAAAAGATGGAATTGTGTTTTGAGGATGCTGCATATTTCAAGAAAAAAGAAAGTGCCGCTGAGATTAAAAATGGAAGAAGTATCAGAGGATTAGGTTGTCAGATATGATGTGTTAAAATGCAGTTAAATATGAATTTCAAATAAAATCAAATTATCTATGTATCTATGTATCTATCTTTCTATCATCTACTATCTATCAATCTACCATCTATCTATCTATCTATCTATCTATCTATCTATCTATCTATCTATCCATCTATCATCTATCTGTAATCTCTACCTATCTCCATCAATTTCCCCAAACACTGTATATAGCTCGAATCTTGTATTTTATCTGCCAGTTTTGCAAGTTGCCCAGAAGCTTACCAGAAATCCTTGACTTTGGATATGAGGAAGTCTTAGAGGTTCTATGGCAGAGCATCAATGTGGAAAGAACCCGGAGATCTGTGGGTGGATGCAGAAACATATATGGAAGAAGTGGCATGTAGGGGGAATTAATGCAGCAGAATGTTTTGGTGTCAAAGGAAAGTGAGAAATTAGAAAGCAACAGGAGAAGACAAGAAGACTAAGGAAGACATTTTTGTTTCTCTTTAGAAGATGGAGACTTATGTTTATAGAGTGACAGGAAAGAGAAATGGGGAGATGAGTAAAGAAAGCAAGAAAACATCCATTTGTTGGTGTGGAACTCAGAAGAAAGGTTAAGAGAAGAGCTGAAGTGTCTGTCTGGGCTAGAAGAAAAGGCAATTTCCTCAGGGAAGGAGGAAGAGAGAAAATGAGGTGGAGGTACAGGACAATGCAGTATGTAGAAAGAAAGCTCACAGAATTTGTGTATAATGGGCTCTCTTGTTTTAAGATTCAGGGAGGGTCATCAGTTGTTGAGAGCTAAGCATCAGTAGGTACTGAGACATTGAGGTTGAGGGAAATAGTAGAAAGGATGTGTCTTGTGTATTGGAGAGGAGAAAGTTTTAAGGCACAGTAATCTCAGATGACAGAGGCTGAAACAGATGGCCTGAACAGATAGCAATGTATAATGGGAAAAGGACATCACGTTTCGAGACTGAAAGGGCTGTGTGTATGTTCATTGTATCTCGCCTGTGTTCATTATGTTTTACTAGCATACTGTGTAACAACCATCCACTAAACGGCACTAGTTTTCAAATGTGTATCACATAACTTTCTCCTACAATATGGTGTTGGTTGCAGGAAGTTGTAGCTGTCCTTCAGGCAGTAGGTACAGCTCAGTCTACAGCTTATTGCATTTCAGGTGACTGGGACAGAGGTATGGGGTCCTGCCTGTCATGGTAGAGGATGATGACATAGAATCCAAGTTGCACTACGGAATCATGTTTTTCTTTCTTTTCCTTACTTTCCTTTCTGTTTCTTTTCATTTAATTTCCTTTCTTTTCTTCTTTCTTTCTTTCTTTCTTATTCCTTCCTTCCTTCCTTCTCTCTCTCTCTCTCTCTCTCTCTCTCTCTCGGTTTTTGTTTTTCGAGACAGGGTTTCTCAGTGTGTAACCCTGGCCATCCTGTAACTCTCTCTGTAGAAAAGACTGGCCTCAAACTCATAGATGTCCACCTACCCCTGCCTCCTGAGTGCTGGGATTAAGGGCATGCACCACAACTGCCCAGTTCAGAATTATGTTTTAAGCCATTGTTCAGATATGTATGTCCCTTGCTGTGTGTGCGCATATTCAAACAGCCAAAATTCAACATCTACAGAAGATTTCTAGCACAGAGAGATAAAAGTAAATATTTACACTTAGTCATAGGATCTGCAACATCATGTAAAGAATGTGAAACTTTAGATAAGTTACTTCAGCTGATTGCACTTTAGGTTTATGTGTGTGTGTGTGTGTGTGTGTGTGTGTGTGTTGTTTGTGTGTGTGTGTGTGTGTGATGTGGTGTGGTGTGTGTGTGGGGGGAGTTGAGTGTGTGTGTGTGTTGGTGCTGGCAGTGTTAATGTATAATGGGCTCTCTTGCCTTAAGAGACAGAGAGGGCCATCAGTTGGTGAGAGCTGAGTACCTGTGTGACATTGAAGCCTATGTTTGTCATTAAAGTAGGAGGGACACTATGAAAGAGGAAGAAGTCTAAAGGGAGGAGAAGGGACAAGAGAGTGATGGAGGAAGAGAGACAAAAATATCCAGTTTTTCTCATAAGTGAATCTACAATTGTATAGATTTAAATATATATTGATATGTATAGATGCACCCCCCCCACACACAAGAGCACGAGAGCACACACACATGTAGAGAGGAGGGGGACAAAATTTGGGAGGAGATCAGCAGGAAGAACAGGAGAACAAAAGTGAGCAAGGCACAATGATGACACATGTGTGGAGATGTCATAATGAAATGTTATTTTTGTGCTAACTTAAAAATTAATCTAAAATATTAAACAGAATATCCAAGAGATCAATAATTCATTGGTTCTAAATTGCGTGCCATTCTGAGGAGCTTGGTTGAATCCTGTTCTACCCTGGTCTGACTGCTTAGGGTGGGGACCAGCTGTCTCTCCAGCACATCCCTGCCTTGTAAGTACTGGCAGATGAGTCACTGAGTAGCTATCTCTAGCATCAGCTCAGTGTCTGAGGTATCTTTGTGCTTGTGCACAAGCAACCCTTATTGTATTTAATAATGGCCTCACAGTACAAGTATAATGATGATGGGAATTCACATATGCTAAGAAAAAAATCATAAAGTGCTTAGCATGAGTACCATCTGCCATCACAAGAAGGAAGAGGGTGAGGAGAACATGATAAAGTATTTTAAGGTGGAGAGACCACATTCACTGAATTTTATTACATTTTGTTACTGTAATTGCTCTATTGTGTCATGTTAATATCAACCTCTTGCCATGTCCAGTTCATAAATTAAATTCACAACATGGATACATATGCATAGGGAAAACATATCTAACGGGTTTGGTACTATTTGCAGATCCAGACTTGAATATCTTGGGATTAGAGGGATGTTGCAAGATGTTTTTCCCTATGGGCTAAAACCATATACCTCCATGATCACAGGACTTAAACTGAACTTTCTCCTCCACATTGTATTTGTGTCCAATGCCTGCATGACTTGTTGGATTCTTTTTGGCTCCCAAATCCCATTTCTAAAAGTTTTACTCTAAAGAGTCAAATAGTCCCTTCCTGCAAAGGGCCCTCCTACTTCAGAAGAAATGACAAGTTCAACAGCAGCTTCATTTATCAGTATTTCTTTGACCCAGCTAAGTAGCCAGGGCATAGAGAAAACTGGCTTGAATCAACCTAAGGAATCCATAGAAATCAAATTGCCTTGGTATTTTGCCTTGCCCATTAGCAACACCATTTAAGTCTGTAGAAGGAGCTATGCTTTGCAGGGAAGGGTCAGGCCATTCTCACATCACCTGCCACCTTGAATAATGAGCTATGCTGGTGCAATGTGAGCTCTGACATTGAGGAAGCAGAAAGCTGAGAAAGAGGTGGCACGAATGCCCCCGGCCTTCTCAGGTGCCATTCACTGTCTTATACATGTGTGAACACCTGGGAACAATGTCTGGCAGATCCCCAGAAACTACCTGCTATATGCTACTGACTTTTGCACAGAGTGTAAGATGATAGAGATACGCTGAACAATGTTCAAGTGACCAATTATATTAATTAGGGTGGTGAGTGACTGGGAGAGACAGACATCACACCTAAGGGCTTACACAGAACAGTCTGTGTGCTCTCAGATAAACAGTCACTGCAGTATCAGAGTGGTGGGCATTTCTGATGTGGATTTGTCTGTAGGTTAGTGTAGGAGAATTTCCTAGGCAGTGTATTCATATCTATCTACTTTACTTCTGGTGTGCATGTGCTATGCACATGTGTGTTCTATGCATGTGTGTGCATGTGCTATGCATTTGTGTGCACACATATGGAGGTCTGAAGTTGATGTCAAGTTTCTTCTGTGATCACTCTTCACTTTATCTTACTGAAGCAAGGCACCTTACTGGACCTGGAGCTTTCTGACTCTGGCTATTTGTGCTGGCTTTCTTGCTTCCCTGATCCCCTGTCTCTGCCTTTTGAGTACTGGGATTTCAGGTGACTGCCATGCCTGACTGACTTTTATGTGGATGCTGGTGATCTGATCTCTGGTTCTGTCACTTGCGAGGCAAGTACTTTATCCACTGAACCATCTCACACCTTTGTCTGTTTATTATCTATCTATGTAACCATCTATGGATCTATCTATGTATCTGTGTAACTGTCTATGTATCTATGTATGTATCTATCTGTCTATCTATGTACCTATGTATCTATGTATCCATCCATCTATCTATCTATCTATCTATCTATCTATCTATCTATCTATCTATC
>CAJQZJ010032716.1:2487735-2521137 GCA_907164525.1 Lophiomys imhausi
ATCTATCTATCTATCTATCTATCTATCTATCTATCTATCTATCTATCATCTAATCTCTGTGTGTGCATGAGTATGCAAATACACATGTATGTATTTGGATGTACAGAACAAACTTGGGTGTTGTTCTTCAGGTGATGGCCACCTTTTTTTATGAGGGTCTCTCACTGCTATGATACGCAATATGTAGGCTGAATTGGCTGACTAGTAAGACGCATGGACCTTCCTGAGCTGGTGTAATAAGTGTATATCACCATCTGTGGATTCTTTTTTTCATGATTTCTGGGGAGCAGGCTCAGATCCTCATGGCTGCAAGGCAACCACTTTCCGATTGAGCTATTTATTTCCCTAGCCCTCCCACATGCTATCCTGAAATTAAACATCAAGATGGTAGGACATAACAATCATTGGTCTTTAATACTGCACAAATCAATGGACTCAATTCCCCAATAAAAAGACATAGACTAGCAGAATGGATGCAAAAACAGAATCCTGCATTCTGCTGCTTACAAGAAACACACCTCAAGTAAAGTGCTGTAAAAAGATATACCAAGCAAATGGACCCAAGAAGCAAGCCGGAGTAGCCATTCTAGTACCCAATAAATTAGACTTTCAACCAACAACTATCAAAAGAGATGAGGAAGTATACTTCATACTCATCAGAGGAAAAATCCACCAAGATAACATCTCAATACTGAAGATCTATGCCCCAAATGTAAGGGCACCCACATTCATTAAAGAAACACTACTAAAGCTCAAATTCCACGTTGAACCCCACACATTAATAGTGGGAGACTTCAACACATTACTCTCACCACTGGACAGATCAGCAATGGAGAAACCAAAAAGAGAAATAATGAACCTGGCAGACATCATGAATCAACTGGACCTAACTGGTATCTACAGAATATTTCACAAAAAACAAAAGAATATACTCTCTTCTCAGCACCTCATGGAACCTTCTCCAAAATCAACCATATAGTTGGTCACACAGCAAGCCTCAACAGATACAGGAAAATTGAAATTACCCCTTGTAATTTATCAGACCATCATAGAATAAAGCTAGACTTCAACAATAACAAAAACAACAGAAAGCCTGAAAACACATGGAAACTGAACAACTCTACTCAATGACCTCTGGGTCAGGGAAGAAACAAACAAACAAACAAACAAAAAAAAAGAAATTAAAGTCTTCTTAGAATTCAATGAAAATGAAGGCACAACATACCTAAACTTATGGGACACACTGAAAGCAGTGCTAAGAGGAAAGTTTATCACACCAAGTGCCTTCAAAAAGAAATTGGAGAGTTGCCATACTTGAGACCTCAAAGCACACCTGAAAGAACTAGAACAAAAAGAAACAAATACTCCCAAGAAGAGCAGACAGCAGGAAATTATCAAACTCAGGGCTGAAATCAACAACTTAGAAACAAAAAGAACAATACAAAGAGTCAACAAAACCAAAAGTTGGTTCTTTGAGAAAATCAACAAAATAGACAAACCCTTAGCCAAACTAACTAAAAGGCAGAGGGAAAATATACAAAACAACAAAATCAGAAATAAAAGGGGGAAATAACAATAGACATTGAGGAAATTCAAAGAATCATTAGGTCCTACTTCAAAAACTTGTTCTCCACAAAACTGGAAAATCTAAATGAAATGGACAATTTTCTTGAAAGATTCCATCTACCAAGGTCAAATCAAGAACAGGTAAACAAATTAAACAGTCCTATATCCCTTAAGGAAATAGAAGAAGTAATTAGAAGTCTTCCAACCAAAAGAAGCCCGGGGCCAGATGGTTTCAGCACAGAATTCTACTAGACCTTCAAAGAAGAGCTAACTACAATATTCTTCAAACTCTTCCAAAATGTAGAAACAGAAGGAACACTGCCAAACTCATTCTATGAGGCCACAGTCACCCTGACACCTAAACCACACAAAGACTAAAAGGAGAAAGAAAATTTCAGATCAATTTCCCTTATGAACATGGATGCAAAAACACTCAATAAAATACTTGCAAACCGGATCCAAGATCACATCAAAAGTATCATACACCATGATCAAGTAGGCTTCATCTCAGGGATGCAGAGTTGGTTCAACATATGAAAATCCTTCAGTGTAATCCACCACATAAACAAGCTGAAGGAAAAAAAAAACATATGATAATCTCATTGGATGCTAAAAAAGCATTTGACAAAATCCAGCACCCCTTCATGTTAAAAGTCTTGGAGAGATCAAGCATACAAAACATAATAAAGGCAATTTACAACAAGCCAATAGCCAACATCAAACTAAATGGAGAGAAACTTAAGGCATTTCCTCTAAAATCAGGGACAAGACAAGGCTGCCTACTCTCTCTGTATCTCTTCAACATAGTACTTGAAGTTTTAGCTAGAGCAATAAGACAACTAAGGGAGATCAAGGGGATACAATTTGGAAAGGAAGAAGTCAGTGTATCCCTATTTGCAGGTGATATGATAGTATACATAAGTGACTCCAAAATTTCCACCAGAGAATTCCTACAGCTGATAAACTCCTTCAGCAAGGTGACTGGTGTAGGGAGTTAGATTAATTTAGATTTAGTAAATATATGATACAGTCTCTTAATTTGGGGCATGAAGATCAACTTGGCTGTGAGCAATTAGCTTATCAGCTTGTGGAAAAACAAGGATGAAGTCAGGTGAAAACAGGAAACAAACAGGATACTTAATGGACTGAAAAACAAGGTTGAAGCCAAGAAAAACAGGAAAGAATTAATGGACTGTATTGTATTTATTGTTATAAGAGAAAGAACCATTTGTTGGATTGAAAGGGGGAGCTGTTGGGGGGAAAAATATACCTTCAACTTAAAAAATTAAAAAAAACAAAAAAAGGGTAGAGGATGGGGGTTTGAGGGGGAAGAGGGTGGGACTGGAGTGGGGAGTAGGGAGGGGATTGTGATTGAGATGTAACTTGAAGAAATAAAAAATAAATTATTAAAAAAAAGAAAAAAAAAGAAACAAAGTATTTGGCCTGGCATTGTTTTCAGCTGCTAAGTGGGCGGAGCCCAAATTAAGCTGAACCAGAGTTCCTCCTATTTAAGGACAGTGCATGGAGCCCCATCCAAGAGGCCCCCAATGCTAGAGAGCTCCAAGAGTCCTGCTGAAAAAAGTGCTGGCCGTCAGTTGATGGCCAGATCTCCCTGAGGCAGAAAGAAGCTGGTGAGCAAAGAAAGCCTCAGCAAGACACCAAAAGGCCAAGGACTAAATCCTGTGGCTCAACTTTTGCCTAGAGGAGTTTGACCTGTCCGAACAGTGGTCTAAACGAAACAGTGGCTGGCTTTAAGGACTCTGAGGCAGAGCTGCAGAGTTGCTGATGCAAAGGGGCTGGAGTCTACTAGACAGAAGAAAGCCGTAAGCCTTATTTAAGGTAGGACTGTGATAGCCAACTTACCCTGATGGATATACATCTGAGATATTCCAGAAAAAGGACTGTTAAGTGCTTTAAAGGGTCTACTACAGAAACTGTGTTCCTGATGACTGAGGACCTGCTCCAGAGACTGTATCCTTCTAAAAGGTTAGGAAAATAATTATCAATAGGATTAGTGGTTAGGTTAACAGGGGTTGTAGGAATTAGTAGGGGTAATAGTTAAGAAATTGTTAGTATTTGTTATAAGTTAATATTGTTACTAAATAAATAAATAAATAAATAAACAAACAAATAAATAAATAATAATTAAAAGTTCGGTAACAGACTGGATACAAAGTTAATTCAAAAAATTCTGTAGCCCTTCTTTACACAAAAGAAATATGCTGAGAAAGAAATTAAGGAATCAATTCTCTTCACAATAGCCACAAATAATATAAAGTACCTGGGAGTAACTCTAACCAAACAAGTGAAAGAACTATAAACAAGAACTTCAAGTCCCTGAAGAAAGAAATTAAAGAAGATATCAGAAGATGGAAGATCTCCCTTGCTCATGGATAGGTAGGACCAACATAATAAAAACGACCATCTTACCAAAGCAATATAGATTCAATGCAATTACTACCAAAATACCAACACAATTCTTTAGAGACCTTGAAAGAACAATTCTCAATTTCATATGGAAAAACAAAAAACTCAGAATTGCTAAATCAATTATGTACAATAACAAAACATTTGGAGGTTCCACCATCCCAGATTTGAAGCTATACTACAGAGCAATAGTAATAAAAACAGTATGGTACAGGCATAGAAACAGACCAGTTGATCAATGGAATCGAATCGAAGACCCAGAAATAAACCCACATACCTACAGTCACATAATTTTTTCAAAGATGCCAAAGCATACAATGGAAAAAGAAAGTATCTTCAACAAATAGTGCTGGTCTAACTGGATGTCAACATGTTGAAGAATGTGAATATACCCATACTTATTAGCCTGCACAAAACTTAAGTCTAAGTGGATCAAAGACATCAACATAAATCCAAACACACTAAAATCAATAGGAGAGAAATTGGGGAAAAGCCTGGATATCATTGGCATGGGTAGCAACTTCCTGAACAATAGCTCATGCTCTAAAACAAACAATCAGTAAATATGACCTCATGAAATTGAAAGGCTTCTGTAAGGCAAAAGACACTGTCATTTGAACAAAACGGCTGCCTACAGACTGGGAAAACATCTTCACCAACCCAACATCTAGCAGAGGGCTAATATCAAAAATATATAAAGAACAAATGAAATTATACACCAAAAAATCAAATAACCCAATCAAAAAATGGGGTATAGAGCTAAACCGAGAATTCACAAAGAGGAATCTCTAAAGGCTGAGAGGCTCTTGAAGTTCAGCATCCTTGGTTATCACGGAATTGCAATGTCAAAACGACTTTGAGATTCCATCTCATACCCATCAGAATGGCTAAGATCAAAAACTCAAATGATAGCACATGCTGGCAAGGATATAGAGAAAGAGGAACTCCTCCATTGCCGGTGGGTGTGAAAGCTTGTACAACCACTTTGGAAATAAATCTGGAGATAGCTTAGAAAACTGGGAATAGTTCTGCCTCAAGTCCCAACCATACCCCTCCTGGGAATATATCCAAAAGATTCTTCACCAAACCACAAGGATAATGCCTTAACAATGTTCATGAAAGCTTTGTTTGTAATAGCCAGAAACTAGAAATAACTCAGATGTCCTTCAACTGAAGAATGGATAAAACAAAACCAAAAAAAACCCTGTGGTACATTTATACAATGGAATATTACACAGCCATCAGAAAGAAGGAAATCATGTAATTCGCAACCAAATGGAATGGTTCTAGAAAAGCTCATCCTAAGTGATCTGACTCAGTCCCAGAAACATAAACATAGTATGTATTCTCTTACAAGTAGGTATTAATCATATATCACAGGACAACCATCCTACAACCCACAGACCCAATCAGGTAGGAACCTAGCATAACTATCCCAGGAAAAACTTGACCCAGCAGTGAGTAATGGAATCTGTTGCAAGTTAGTGGAACACCTTACCCTAGATGGTGTGCCTTATCAAGCCCCAGTGCAAGAGGAAGCTCTTGGCCCTCACATGACTGACAAACTGAAGGAGTATGATATGTGAGGGCCCACCTCATCTGAGGAGAAGGAGAATATCAAAAAGAGGAACAATGAGGGAGGGAGGGAGGGATGGAGGGAGGGGAGGAGGGAGGAGGAAAAACTATGTACTAGAGGTAACTTGAAAAGAACAAATTAATTTTTTTATAGAAGAGTAACTAAGCTTGAAAATATAATAAAAATAAAATATAAAATTTTCAAATGATAATTTACCAAAGGCATACTTGCCTTACTGGCATGAAAGAAAAAAATGGTCTTAAATTCAGGTTAGAATGTTAGATTGCAGTTTGCGAATTAGCTCACGCACTCTTGGATATCAGCTTAAAAGTTTTTTTCCTAAGGGTAACCCTCCTCCATTGCTGGTGGGAGTGCAGGCTTGTGGAACCACTATGGAGGTCAGTCTGGCCATACCTTAGAAAACTTGGAATAGCTCTGCCTCAAGACCCAGCCATACCACTTCTGGGTATACATCCAATGACTCCTCACCAAATTGCAAGGAAGTTACCTCATCTATGTTCATAGCAGCCTTATTTGTAATAGCTAGAACTGGAAACAACCCAGATGTCCCTCAACTGAAGACTGGATTAAAAAACTGTGGTACATCTACACAATGGAATACTACTCAGCTATCAGAAACAATGAAATTATGCAATTTGCAGCCAAATGGATGGAACTAGAAAAGCTCATCCTGAGTGAGCTAGCCCAGACTCAGAAGGATGCACATGGCATCCATTCAGTTATAGTTGGATTTTTGCTATATAGTACATGATATCTATACTACAACCAATGCACCAAAGGGAACATGAACATAGACTTTGTTACCTTTCAATGAGACACTTTTCCCTAATGGTGCTGCCTTGTAGGTCCCCAGTGTATGAGGAAGCTCTTGGCCCTCATATGACTGCTGAACTGGGGTGAGGGACTGTTATGTAGGGACACTCCACTCCAGAGGAGTGGGATGGAAGGGTTAGGGGGTAGAGGGTGGGAGGGTGGGACTAGGAGGGGTAGAAAGAGGACACTATGATGGAGATGTAACCTGAAGCAATAAATAAATAAAAGTTTTTTTCCTATATATAAAGGATATTTTTGTTCTTTGGCATTAAAAAGGCAGTTAAGAGGTTTAAAATGTTGTAAGTAAATTAAGGGTTACTAGAGTTCAACGTGGTTTTCTAAACCTCTACGAGGTGAATTAATTTGGATCTAAGATAAAGTATTTGAGAAGGGTGGTGTTAGCCCATGCCTTTAACTCCAGCAGAAACAGGAGGATCACTATAGGGTTAGTTGCCTTTTGAATTCTAGAGTTACAATGAACAGGGTGGTGATGGTGCACTTCTTTAATCCCATTGCTTTAGAGGCATACAGCCTTAATCCTGCTTAAACACGCTAGAGACAGAAACATGCAGATCTCTGAGTTCAAGGCCAGCCTGACACAAAGCAAGCTCCAAATGGAGAAAAATTTAAATCTAGGGGTGGTGGTACACACCCTTAATCCCAACAATAGGTAAGCACATGCCTTTGATCTCAATACTTAGAAGGCAGAGGCAATCACATAGGATTTGCAATGATTTAAGTTTAAAAGCTACTCACAAAAGGCATGCTGAAATTCAAAGTGGATTATCCTTTATGATCTCAAAATATATACACTTAGAGTATGTTTAGTTCCAAAATATCAAAAGAATTTTTTAAAATCTCAATTGAAAGATAATACTTTTTATATTGTCAAATAACCCAATTTGCTCTAGGAAAGACATTACCTGCCTTCCTCCCCCCCCCAAAAAAAAAGTAGTGTCCCAGAGTTAGGATTAGGGCAGGGCTCTGTTCTTATTTTTCCAGGAGATTAAGAGCATCTATCTAAAAACTTCAGGGACACCTGGACAACTGAAACTTCTGAAGAAAAGGGACCAGACACCAAAAAAACAAGTAGCCCAGATGATACAGCCTCACAGACTCTCTCAATAGCTGTCTTCTAAAAACTCTACAAACAGAACAACTCAAAGTGGCTAAGATGGTTCAGCCCCACAGGCTGTTCCAGCCAGGACTTCAGTAAAGTCCTCAAGTTCAACCTCTGACTACACACTTCTTAGGACATTTAAATATCTGAGCACAAAAGGACTGTCTCTCTTCCTCTTTCTTTTGCTCTCACTCTCTCTCTCTCTCTCTCTCTCTCTCTCTCTCTCTCTACATGGGCATGTTATTTCTCTTTCCCTCTCATATCCAATAAACCTGATTTTATTTTTTAAAAAAAAGGACTGAACATCAAATGATTCTATTAATGTGCTTAGCTATTTTTCCATTTTTATTTGGGCCCCAAACAGATTTCCTACATCCCAAATCAGCAGGAAGTAATTTTAAGAGAGTGACATCCCAGTCCCAGAAGATAGGGTGGGTGAATTTATCCCTCTTTTGGTCATTTGATGGGTTATAGATGTTTGCCGTTGTTTAGGGGGATAGTTACAAGTTGTTAAATGGTCTGGTTAAATAGGTTTTAGAGGTTAGATCTGGGGATTTCTCTCTTTTTCTTTTCTGTATCCTTCTTTCTCTCCTATGTAGTGGGGAAGTGACTGGACAAAAAATGGGATATAGACATAATATAGGAATGATAAAGAAAGAAGGACAGATCATTGAATATGCTTTTATATCTATGTATATTGATACAAAATTAAGATTATATTCGGCTACATTGGTATTGATTTGTATACTGATACAAAATTAAGGTTAACTCTTTTTAAGGTATTATAGCTAGGTAACACATAAAGATGCAATGTGAAGTTTTGGCCTTTTGATGGCAATGGTTATAAGCTGTTTAGAATAATTAAGAAATGCAAACTAAGAGTCATTCAAACATGCCATTTTGTTAGGTACTAGGGTAGTCTATCACAGACGTTTTCTAAGTTAATCAGAAATCAAGTTGCTAAGAGACAAGCAACATTTGCTTATCCAAATATATGGAGATAGATAGGTGGTCTTCAAAAACCTGAAAAGATCTGTAGAATCTGATATTCAAAGATGTTTTCTTAACTTAAGATTTTTTTGATATTGAGACATGTCAGTTCCTGACAGCACCCCCTATTGTACTCCAAGTAGATGATGAGCATCCAAGAATCTCCATGTGGAGATGGTTGCATTAGTGGCAAGCTTATCACTGGGCAAGAGAAATCCCTTGTTCCAACTGTAGACAGAATGCTGTCCAAAAAGGACAAAACTTGGAAGCAGGTAAGTTGACAGCCTAGCTCTGCCAAGACAGGGTAGGCAAGTCCTTCATAATTCCTGCTTTACAATTAATGTCTGTGAGAGATATTGGGCCATATGCCTGAAGATAGATGCTCCAATGTATTGAGAGAAATTGGGGACTGTCCAGGCAGTCAGTTGTCTGTCATTTCTTAGTTTTGAAAGCTGCAGGCTCTACACTTTCTATATAATCAGATATATTTATCCTTCTCAAGTCTCTGATGTGGTTAAAGACTAGATACAGTCTCACTGTTAAATTTTAAGTTGTTTAGAAGTTAAAAGGTTGTTCTAGGTCTAAGAAGATATTTTTAAGTTGGTAATGCAAGTTAGGATGGAAACTGAGTTAGGTATAGAATTTTAAACTCATTGAGATAGATAGATAATAGAATAATAATATCAGTTGCCAAATATGTATGGACATTGGGAATGTATGTCATACCTTAGAATTTTCATAATTGTAGCCTAATTATTCTTATTGTTTTGTATTGTATTTATTGTTATAAGAAAAAGAGCTGTTTATTGGACTAAAAGGGGGAGATGTTGGAGGGAAAAAGATATACCTTAAACTTAAAAAAAGCAGATAGGAGGGAGAGGGGGAAGAGGGTAAGAGGTTGGGACTGGAAGAAGGAGGAGGCAGGGGCTTATGATTGAGATGTAACTTGAAGAAATAAATTTAAAGAAAAAGAAAATATGTGACTCTTTCATAGACCAAGAGAAGTTCCTCAGAAGGAGTGGATGGGACTGAGGAACAGCTCTCAGCTGAGGAGGAAATCCAGGACCTTCCAAGGCACTCTGAGAGAACTTCTCTGGGCATGGAGAAGAGGACTCCTTAACTTTGAGGCCAGAAGCCTGGGGTGAGAAGCAGAACCAAATCAAGGATAATGTTGGATTCCTAAGACCGTTGGAAAGCAACTCTTTGCCTCATTTATTTACAATGAATACATATGAGGCAACTGACAATTGATCATTTCTAAGGAGTCAAACCAATATGCCAACACGATTGTGGGCATAGATCTGAGTTTCATGGTGTCATCTGATGTTTACAGGTTCTTGTATCTCAGGACAGAGAATTGGACCAGGGACACATGGTTAGAGATATAAACAGATAGCTTATTTAGAAGGAGTGGGCTAGGCATCAGGGAAAGTCCCACACTCTGAAAGGCTAGACCATGAGTCTCGGGAGCCTTTAAATGTTATTTACATAGCACCTGTCTCTCCCATGTGTGTATATCATTGGCTTTTCTTGAGGATGCTCCATTTGTTCCTTGTATGTAGCCCAGATGGAAAGGGCTTCCAGTCTTTCTCTGCTAACTGGCTTTTTCCAAATGTTGATCTTGATGTATCTTTCTCCTCTCATAGTGCATGTATCATCTCCCAGAATACATCTTTTTTTTTTCTTGCAAGCAAATCCAAGAAAGGCCTGTGATCCAAGATCAACAAATAGAGGACACCACTGGAGACCCAGAAGACATCTAGAGAAAGGCCATGTCGGGTGACTGATCCTTGGAGGAATGGTGTAAGGCAATCAATCAAATGTGGCCTCGACTGAGAACTGGTGTAAGCAGTCAGCGTGCTGGGGGGAATCCAGCTCTGCTGCTCTGCCCACTGACCTTGGAGATGAGAGAAGTCCCACAGACATTAAGGAACGGAGCCTAGGCTTGAACTTCTCACGATAAGACCCTGCCTAGTTTGTCTCAGTTTCCTGGGTCAAAAGAAGAATGAGCAAGATACTTAGCAGTGAGGAGATCATGTGCACCTATGGCCTGGAGTCATCTTTTGTCTGCTTTCACCAGGCACATAGAACATAACAGGGAGGAGATTCAAGTTTCTTAAGATGCTAAATCCATTCTTTCCTGACAAATCTTCTATAGAAGCCCAGGCGTTTCAAATGTGACAGCATCTGTTTACTCTTCAGATTCACATGTTTGGTATTTACGCATTGCTGAGCCACCATATTGAGGTGTTCCAGGGTTTTAGTACTTTGTTGAGACTTCTGTTGTTTAGCCAACTAGTCCTTATTCCTTATTTCCCACTCCAGACCCAGATCAGGTGGCTCCAGAAGAGCCAGTCCCACCCAGTCCAGAGTAGGAATAGGAGACCTTGAAGCTGGAAGGTTCTTGGGCTTGAGCTGCTGAGGGCCAATACAGTACCTCATGGAAGTGTCCAGTAATTCATGGAAGTGTCCAGTACCTCATGGAAGTGTCCATATCAGCAGGGGCAGAGACAGCTCCACACTGTCATTCACAGCAGCCTAAGGAGTCCCCTTAATCTTTTACCCTTGACTTTTACACAGAAAAGAATTTTAGGATAAGACAGTTTAAAGTACAGCTGGATTTTCTTAAAAAAACCAGAAAGAGAGGGGCTGTGCAGTTAACCTAGTTAGCAAAGTGTCTGCCGCGTAGCCATGGGAACCTGAGCACAGAACCGTGGCACCCTCCTTATATAAACCAGTTGTAGTGTTGCAGGAAAGTATGTGTAGAGACAGGTGGATCCCTGAAGGTCATTGATCAGCCATTCAAATCAAATTGATGACCTCCAGGTTTCAGGTTCAGTAATATATCCTGTCTCAAAAAAAAAAAAAAAAACAAAAAAGAGGTAGAGAGTAATTGAGAAAGACACTTTGGGTTGACCTCTGCCTTCTATGGGTCTATACTTCTTCAACCCCATGCATATATATGTCATACATAGAAAGAGAGAGGGGAGACGGGATTAGAGGGAGGAGGAAGGAAGGAAAAAAAGGAAGGAAGAAAGGAAATAGAAAAGATACTCAGGGAAATACTAAAAACACACTGGCAGCATGGGTGTGACCATCTATGAAAAAAGGCATACTTAATTGACTTAGCATTAGCCACTTGTACTCTTCTGGTGGCTCTCAGGTTACATCTCAAGGAGTTTCTAAGAAATTTTACCCTTCCTTTGTAATAAATGAGATTATAAAGTGGCTCCCAAGTTACCTTAGATGGGGTGATACTCTGACAAGGTCAAACCAGAAGCACCTATGGTTAAATTAAGACAGGTATGTGAAGGGAGGTAATCTCTGCTGAGAGTCCCAGAAAACAGATGGGAGGAAAGAAAGGCCTTAAGCAAATTTGTGGAGTTTCTTGACTCTCAGCTGGAGAGAGGTTTCAACTAGACTCTGAGATGAGGGACTCCTATTTTCTTCTCATGTCTACAACATCCCCTATCTTTTCATTCTGTCTTAGAAGTGGTAACCCCTCCAGCCTCACACCTGGACTTTTCTATGCAATATCCCTCTGGCATTTGAAGTCAGTTTGGTTTGGAAGTCTATCTTCTATACCAAAATGTATCAGATCATACGATATTAAGGAAATGTGAGTCAGATAAGCAATTGGGAGTAATTTTAGTTTTATTTATTTATTTATTGCTTCAGGTTACATCTCCATCATAGTGTCCTCTTTTCACCCCTCCCAGTCCCACCCTCCCACCCTCTACCCCCTAACCCTTCCATCCCACTCCTCTGGAGTGGAGTGTCCCCACATAACAGTCCCTTGCCCCAGTTCAGCAGTCATATGAGGGCCAAGAGCCTCCTCATACACTAGGGACCTACAAGGCAGCACCACTAGGGAAAAGTGTCTCATTGACAGGAAACAAAGTCTATGTCCATGTTCCCTTTGCTGTGTTGGTTGTAGTATAGTTATCCTGTACTATATGGCTAAAATCCGACTATAAGTGAGTAGATGAGTAATTCTAGTTTTAAAGTACTTTGTCATGTAACGTCAGGCAAGATAGCAGGAGGATTTTTCTGAGTATTGTAAACACATGTGAAAGTGTTGGGGTAGTTAGTCCAGACATTTGTCTGAAAGGATTGAAAAGTGGTGTGCAGCACATGTGGAAGTATGTCCTATATTGGAAACTTAACATGATTTATATGTATTTTCAAGAAAAATTTGAGGTATATTTTTAGGACCTCTGAGATTCCTTAGATCCTCTTGGTTCTCAGGATGCAGTTGAAGACTATTAATAGAGGAAAACAGGAAACATTCTAGAACATTGTAATGCTTTTGCACTTGTCTTTTGCTACCACGACAAAGCGTTGCTTCCACAATGATGTTGCCTGCTCTTACCAGGACTCTCCCAGCATCCTCAAATAAAATCTATTAGAAGATTCTTCTCCACTGAAAAAGTGTGGACAGGATATGACCAGGAGAAAGAGGCTGAGTCATTCTCTTTCCCTCTCAAACACCAGTGTTCTAAAAAGGTCTGGGTAAGTTTTACCAAATATAGCTACTAAGAAGTATCTACAAGAACAGAAGTGAAAACCCAAAAGTTCTTTGTAGTATAAGCAGAATTTCTTTCCTCCTTTTAAAGATAGAAAGTTATTAACAAACTACTCATACAAACGATAAAAAAATCAAAGGAATTTCCTCCTTGAGTCAAATGAGAGGGCTGCTTCCAGATGCTAGAAGAACGAAGCATAAAATCAGGCAAACGCTGATGCTGATCCAGAGAATGAGTTCACTGAAGGCAAGAGCAATGCCAGCCACTCTGGATACTTCCTATTACAGTTCTGTGTTCCCTCTCACACACAAAGGGTAGAAATTTCTTCTATAAAACTTATTTGCAGGCCTGTAATAAAAAATAGGAGTCTAAACTTATTTTGATGACCTCTAGATGGCTTCCATTCAAAAGGTCAGAGGTCTAAAATGTCCAGGAACATCTCCCTCTCTAGATAAGGTTACTCAAGAAAGGAAGATGGAGATGTTTTGCTCTCTCTTTCTATGAGATTCCAAGATGATAGAGATGTAAGGGGTTTTCAGTCTAGCCCAACTTCCTCAAGCTGCAGTGTCTGATCTCTCTGCTAGAAGCTCTTCATTACAGTGATGGAACAAGCTTTTCTTCTGCACCGAAATCTACTATGAAGTTACAGGCTCGTCTTCTCAGAACGTGTTGATTGTTTCCACAAACAGTTGAGTTGGGTAAATCTATTGGCCATCCTGAGTATCGGGGTAGAAGTGAATAGGACTCTATGGTGAAAGCATCCAGAGTTGAAGGGGATTTCAGAAGATGGTAATGGTGGTACCATTATTGCTTAGTTTACCCCAGTAGCCACATAAAAGCCTGTCAGGATAACTCAGTAGGTGAGGGCACTTGCTGTCCATATTGGAAGGAGAGAGCAGACTCTTCCACGTGTGGGCCATGAGGTGTGTATACATGTAAAAACACAGAAAATAAGCAAGTAAGTGTTAAAAAGGCAGACAGCAAAAGCCAAGTCATGTGTCAAGGTATTCCCAAGGCCATCAGGATCCAAGCTATAGGAAGAGAACAGCAAGCTCTCCATGTCTCACATGCATGTGTGTGTGTCTGAGGATAGAAGGTAGGGGAAGGGGTTTGTGTAGAGCAAGAGACACACAGACCTGCTGTGGACACTGAAGATCATGAGTCTGTGTGAGAGGGAAGGTGATTTTGTGAAAGTCAGCAGTGCAGATGCATGGGTCATCTAGGAAGATGGTGGAAGAGTTGGGACAGTGGGCTGCTTTAAACTCCCAAGACTGCTGAGTTCACCCCACCCCCAAGAAAGGATCCCACATGGAGGAGAAAATGCTTGGTGTAGAACAAAAATAAAGCAGGATATTGACAAAAGAGATGCCTAAAAGAAGCCCATCCTGCTAAAAGTTGTGGGAATGATAGAGAGATGAGCAAGGAAATATCTCAGAAGCCAAGCCAGACAGAAAGCAAGAAATGTTCGGGTGTTGGGGGAAGGTAGATATGAAGTCTCTAGTTCATAGGAATGAGAATAAATTCCAAGTTCTGGGAATGACATCGGGTACTGAAGCAAAGTTATTTCCATTCAAGTCAAAGTTACTTTGGTGTTATTATTTGATGGGGCCCATTGTGGACTTCCAGATGACCTGGAGGTTCTGTTTCTTGAAGCTGGTAGTGACTACAGTGGTGTGTATCTTATTGTGCTTTGTAGGAGTTTAATAGTATTTCCTATGTCTGTGTTTTGTTTTCCCACACACAAGTATTAAGAGAGTGGATGTTAAGCATACCCTGACTCTCAGCTAACACTGAATACCCACAACTCAATGTAATTCCAGCTAACATCTATCCACTATTCAGCTCATTCAACTTCTGAGTTCTTCATTACAGTGGATAGATACTCTGAGCTTAGAGTCAAGGGGCTTGCTTCCTTTGATACTCGTGGGATGGGATGAATGACTGATTCTCCTTAAACCTGCTTCCTCATCTGTTAAATGGAACAGCAGTATACCTCAAGGCTGTTGGAATGATGTCTGTATGAAAAGTCCTTAGTTTCAGGTTCATGGTATGAGCATAATAAATAGAAACTGCTGTTACCTACTTCTGTAGTGCTGTTATTGCTCTTATTTTTCTTTTATTGAAAATAGTTTCGGCAGAAGCCGGGGAAGCAGGAGAATTGTCACTATGAGAAGATCCTGTGGGTTCGAGTCATTCAAATACCCATCAAGCAGCTCTGAACCCCAGAAAGGGGTACTCACCAGCCTCCTGAGCTCCCAGGTTCTATACAAGCATTGCAGGACCAAGAAGAGAACCAGCGGAGCCACGGGAACAGGTATATTCTCAGCGGAGCCATTATAGTGGCAACCCACAGCACATTTTGAGTTACAGACAGGAGAACAGCAGGACCACTGCAGTATATCTCCAGCAGAGTGGTGGTCTGGGAGGCACAAGCATATTTGGGCTTACCCAGAAAGGTGGTGGACATGCAGGTCCCTCTACTGGATTTACAATCACTCGGAAGAACAATGCGGCTAGACAAAGCAGCAGGATACACTTCCGGTAGCGGACTGCACTTTCTGCACCGGTTCAGTGTCCCGCAGGTCTGATCACTTCAGGCCTTGGCAGGTAGCTCTGATTGCCAGATGGAGGTACCTTCCAGCTTCCTGACTGTCCAGTTTCCACATGGCAGATCCAGCACTCAAAAGAGGACCAGCAGAACCAACTGACATAAACTGTTTAGGATAATTAAGAAACGGAAACTAATAGTCATGAAAACGTGTCATTTTGTTAGTTACTATGACAGTCTATCACAGTTATTTTCTAAGCTACTCAGAAATCAAGTTGCTAAGAGACAAGCAATATTTGCTTATCTAAATATAAGAGATAGATAGGACATCTTCAAAAACCTCAAGAGATCTGCAGAATATGGCATTCAAAGATGTTTTCTTAACTTAAGATTTTTTGATATCGAGACATTTCAGCTCCTGACAGCACCCCCTATTCTACTCCAAGTAGAAGATGAGCATCGAAGAATCTCCAGTGGGAGATGATTAAATTGGTGGTAAGCCATTCTCTTGGCACGAAAAACCACTTGCTTCAACTGTAGACAGACTTCTGTCCAAAAAGGACAAAACTTGGAAGCAGGTAAGTCGACAGCCTAGCTCTGCCAAGACAGGGTAGGTAAGTCCTTCATAATTCCTGCTCTACAACCAATGTCTGTCAGAGAAATGGGGCCAAATGGCTGAAGATTGATGCTGTAATGTATGGAGAGAAAATGGGAACTGTCCAGGCAGCCACTGGTATGTCATTTTTTAGTTTTGGAAGCTGCAGGCCCTGCACTTCCTATATAATCAGATATATTTATCCCTCTCAGGTCTCTGAGGTGGTTGAAGAATAGATAACTAGAGTCTCATAGTTAAATTTTGAGTTGTTTAGGAATCAAGAGGGTGTTCTGGATCTAAGAAGATATTTTTAAAATTATGAGGCAAGTTAGTATGAAAGCTGAGTTAGATATAGAACTTTAAACTCATGGAGATGGTTAGATAGTAGAATGTTAAATCAGGTGCCAAATACATATGGACTGGACATTGGGAATGTATGCTAAGCCATATAACTCTTATAATTGTGGCCTATTTATTTCTGTTGTTTTGTATTGTATTTATAGTTATAAGAAAAAGAACCATTATTTGGACTGAAAGGGAGAGCTGTTGGGGGGAAAAATAAATACCTTAAACTAAAAAAAAAAAAAAAAGAAGGGAAGAGGATGGTGGGGCTGAGGGGGAGGAGGGTGGAAGGGTGGGACTGGAGGGGGGAGTAGGGAGGGGATTGTGATTGAGATGTAACTTGAAGAAATAAAAAATAAATTATTAAAAAAAAAAAAAAGAGGACCAGCAGAGCCACAGGAATGGTAAGATCAGAGAGAACTGAAAGATGGGTGGTCAAGTTAAAAGGCTGCGAAACTCCACTGAGTCCAAGCCCTGCAGACAGGTTGTGGTGTTCATATCGGACCCCCCAGCCACCGCACCTAGCTCCTCCCTGACAAGATACCAGATCTTCAGCATCTACAGTTCCAGCCCTGGAGCAGCGAGTTCGTGGCCTGTGTGCACTTCCTGAATGACTCAGACTGCAAGGGCTGGCCTTTCTGAGGAACTTCCATATTGGTTTCCTTAGTGGCTGTACAAGTTTGCACTCCCACCAGCAATGGAGGAGTGTTCCCCTTGCCCCATATCTTTACCAGCATAAGTTGTCACTTATGTTATTGATCTTAGCCACTCTGATAGATGTAAGATGGAATCTCAAGTAGTTTTGACTTTCATTTCCCTGATAGCTAAGGATATTAAACATTTAAGTGTTTCTCAGCCATTAGAAATTCCTCTATTGAGAATTCTGTTTAGATCTGTTCCCCATTTTAAAATTGGATTATTATTATTATTTGATATCTATTTTCTTTAGTTCTTTATATATTTTGGATATTAACCCACTATTGGATGTGGAGTTGATGAAAATCTTTTCCCATTCTGTAGGCTGCCATTTTGTCTGATCAAGGGTGTTCTTTGCCTTATAGAAGCTTTTCAGTTTCATGAGATCCCATTTATGAATTATTGATCTCAGTGCCTGCACTATTGGTGTTCTATTCAGAAAGTTGTCTCCTGTACCAACACATTCAAGGCTATTCCCCACTTTCTCTTTTATCAGGTTCAGTGTATCTGGCTTTATGTTGAGGTCTTTGATCCACTTGGGCTTAAGCTTTGTACAAGATGACAGATATAGATCTATTTGCATTCTTCAACATGTAGACGTTCAGTTTAACCTGCACCATTTGTTGAAGATGCTGTATTTTTTTTTATGTGTATTTCTGGTTTCTTTATAAAAAGAATATCAGGGGTCCATATGTGTTTGTTTATATCTGGGTCTTCAATTCAATTCTTTTGATCAACTTGTCTGTTTTTATGCCAATACCATGCAGTTTTTATTACTATTGCTTTGTAGTACAGTTTGAAATCAGGGATGGTAATATCTCTGGAAGTTCTTTTATTCTTCAGGATTGTTTAAACTATTGTGGGGTTTTTTTGTTGTTGTTGTTTTTCCATAAGAAGTTGAGTATTGTCCTTTCAAAGTCTGTGAAGAATTGTGTTGGAATTTTGATGGGGATTGTATTAAATCTGTAGATTGCTTTTGGTAGGGTGGTCATTTTACTATGTCAATCCTACCGATTCATGAGCATGAAAGATTTTTCCATCTTCTAATGTCTTCCTCAATTTTCTTCTTCAAAGACTTGAAGTTTTTATCACACAAGTCTTACACTTCCTTTGTTAGAGTTACCCCAAGATATTTTATATTATTTGAGGCTGTTGTTTCTCTGATTTATTTCTCAATCTGTTTGTCATTTGTATATAGAAAGGCTACTGATTTTTTGAGTTGCTCTTGTATCCAGTCATTTTGCTGAAGTGTTTATCAGCTTTAGGAGTTCTCTGGTAGAATTATTTTGAGTTATTTATGTACACTATCATGTCATCTGCAAATAATGATTCTTTGACTTCTTCCTTTCCAATTTTTATCCCTTGTTATCTTTCAGTTGTCTAGAGTTATTGCTCTAACTAAAACTTCAAGTACTATATTGAATATATATATGAAGAGAGTGGACACCCTTGTCTTGTTTTGATTTTAGTGGAATTGCTTTGAGTTTCTCTCCATTTAATTTGATGTTGGCTATAGACTCGCTGTAAATTGCCTTTATTATATGTAGGTATGCCTCTTGTGTTCCTAATCTCTTCAGAACTTTTATCATAAAGGAGTGTTAGATTTTACCAAAGGACTTTTCTACTTTGAATGAGATTATCATGTGTTTTTTTTTCTTTTAGTTTGTTTGTACGGTAGATTACATTGACTGATTTTATAATATTGAATCAACCCTGCACCTCTGGGACGAAGCCTACTTAGTCATGATGGATCATCTTTTTCATGGATTCTTGGAAGCAGTTTGCAAGTATTTTACTGAGTAGTTTTGCATCTATGTTCATAAGGGAAATTGGTTTGTAAGCCTCTTTCTTTGCTGTGTCTTTATGAAGCTTGTGTATCAGGGTGACTGTGAACTGTGATCTCATAAATGACTTGGGGAATGTTTCTTCTGTTTCTGTTTTGTGAAATAATTTGAAGAGTATTAACTCCTTTATGACCTGACCAGCCCTTTTTTTGGGTTGTGAGACTTTTAATGATTGCTTCTATTTCATAAAGGATTATATGTCTATTTAAATTATTTATCTGATCAACTTAACTGTGGTAAATGATGCCTATTGACAAAATTATCTGTTTCTTTTAGGTTTTCCAATTTCGTGGAGTATACATTTTTAAAGTATTTGTTCTTATGGTTCTCTGGATTTCCTTAGTATCTCTTTTTATGTCTTCCTTTTCCTTTCTGATTTTCTTATTTGGATATTCTCCCTCTGCCTTTTAGTTTGTTTGGACAAATGTTTGTCTATCTTGTTGATTTTCTTAAAGAATCAACTCTTTGTTACGTTGATTATTTATATTATTATCTTTGTTTCTATTTTATTGATTTCAACTCTTGGGTGTGAGAGCTTTCATGTGTGTTGTTAAGTTGCTAGTATGAGATCTCTCCTTTTTTTTTTAAGTCAGCCTTAGTGCTATCAACTTTCATTGTGTTCCATAAGTTTATTAATTTTCATTGAATTCTGTAGCTTTTTTAAAATTTACTTCTGTCTTGAACTGTTTTTCATTCAGTAGAGGATTGTTTAGTTTCCATGAGTTTGTAAACTTTCTGTTGTTGTTGATATCCAGCTTTAATCCGTGTGGTCTGATAGGATGCAGGGAGTTATTTCAATTGTTTTATATCTGTTGAGACTTGTTTTGTGTCCAAGTATGTTGTACATTCTAGAGAAAGTTCCATGAGATGCAGAGCAGAGTGAATATTCTTTTGTGTGTGGGTGAAATGTTTTATAAATGTCTCTTAGGTCCATTTGGTTTATAACATCTGTTAGCTCCAGTATTTCTCAGTTTAGGTTTTGTCTGGATGACCTGTCCATTGGTGACAGTGAGTATTAATGTCTCCCACTATTGATGTATAAGGGTCAATATGTGATTAAGCTATAGTAGTGGGTTGTTTGTTTTGTGTTTGTTTGTTTGGTTTTGTTTGATTGTTTTTCAAACTTGGGTACCCTTGGGCATAAATGCTAAGAATTGAAATTTCGTCTTGGCGGATTTTTCTTTTGATGAATATGTAATGTCCTTCCAATCTCATTTGATTAATTTTTTGATTTGTTGTTTATTTCTTTTAATTTGTTATTGTTATTGTTGGTGGTGAAGATGGTGATGGTGTGTTTGTGTACATGCATGCAAACACACATACCTTCTTATGATTTTTTTCTTTTTATTGTTGTTTCATTTCGTGAATTTCACATAATGAACCCTGTTCCCTCTCATCTCCCACTTCCCTCAGACCCACCCTCCATTCTTGCAACCTCCTCCCAACATAAAAAAAAAAATCTCATAGTGGAAACTGTAGTGTGTCTCAGCGTGTCCTACAATATTCCCTTTTTTCCCACATGTTTTTGCTTGCAAATGTTCATTATAATGACTCCTTGATTTGATACAAGGCCTCTGGCTTCTGCTACTTTGTCAATACTGGAAGCTCCCTGAGACTCCTCTCAGATATGCATCATGGAGATCCTGTAGTTTTGGGTCTGTGGAACTGGCCTCTTCATACACTCCAGTAGTTCATCCGTGGAGTGTATATTGGGGTGGGTCAACTCAAAGCCCTGGTTCTGGGCTTGCAACTCCCACTTGCAGGGACCACTTTCCTGAGTGTTGTAGCAGATAAGGAGTTTGAACAGCCCTCCTGCTTTCATGACCCCGTCAGGACCAACTCTCTCACCTGCTACCTGTGGCAAGGGCAACAGTAAAGGGGATCTCTACCTTCCCAACATCACAATGTAGACATGTAACCGAACTTTTAAATTATTATTTATTTAACTCTTATTTATTTATTACTAAATTCACTTATAACAAACACCAACAATTTTTTTAAACTATTAATCCTATAAATTCCTACAACCCCTTTAACCTATCCACTAAACCTATTGATAATTATAACAACTACTTTCATAACCTTTTAGAATGATACAGTCTCTGGGACAGGTCCTCAGTCGTCAGGAACACAGTCTTTGTTGTAGATTCTTTTTTTTTTTTTTTTGGTTTTTCGAGACAGGGTTTCTCTGAATATCTCTGGCTGTCCTGGACTCGCTTTGTAGACCAGGCTGGCCTCGAACTCACAAAGATCCGCCTGCCTCTGCCTCCCAAGTGCTGGGATTAAAGGCGTGCGCCACCACCGCCCGGCTTTGTTGTAGATTCTTGAACTCACTTAGCAGTCCTTTTTCTGGATCTCTCAGATGCAGGTTCGTCAGGGTAAGTTGGTTATTGCAGTCTCACCTTAAATAAGGCTTCATGCTTTCTTCTCTGTGGGAGACCCCAGCAGTTTGCAGGCCAACTTACTTCTTTTGCATCAGGAACTCAGCTGCTCTGCCTCAGTCCTTAAAGCCAGGCACCGTTTCCTTTAGGCCACTGTTTGGACAGATCAAACCCCTCTAGGCAAAAGCTGAGCCACAGGGTCCAGTCCTTGGCCTTTTGGTGTCTTGCTCAGCCTTTCTTTGCTCACCAGCTTCTTTCTGCTTCAGGGAGAGAGCTGGCCATCAATGGCCAGCCCTTTTTTCAGCAGGACTCTTGGAGCTCTCTAGCATCAGGGGCCTCTTCTCTTCTGGGCTTCACGCACTGTCCTCAAATAGGAGGAACTCTGTTTCAGCTTAATTTGGGCAGCTGAAAACAATGTCAGGCCAGATACTTTGTTTCTTCAATTCTATTAAGTCTTTCCTGTTTTCCTGACTTCAAACTTGTTTTTCAGTCTATTGAGTCTTTCCTGTTTTTGCTGACTTCATGCTGATAATGCTCTTCAGGCCCCGAATTAAGAGACAGTATCAGAAACTCCTATATATTTTCTAAATCTAATTTATCTAACCCCTACATAGACAGAATGCAGGGTTAGCTCTCCTACACTCACTCCTTAGCTCACCCACCACCACCATATCCAGGGTCTGCTGTAGTGTGCTGACTAGGCAGGGTGCAGGGCCTGCTCTCCCAAGTGCTGTAGCATGTGAGGGGCAGGAACAGCTCTCCTGCTCATGTAACCCCATCAGGGCCAGATCTCCTGTCTGCCACACCTGCCACTGGTGGCAAGGGCAAAAGGGAGGTGATGGGACCTTTCACTCTACAACAATACCACAAAGCAGAAAAAAGGCAAGGCTAATTCACCCACAACCCTCACATCCAGGGCCAGGCAGGGTTCCCCTGGTCTCTGGATTGCTTCCTGTCCTGGGAGCCCATCTGGTGCTTGTCTGATACTGAACTGGTGGTTGACATAGGCTAGCTCCCCTTCAGGCCTCATGGTGCTGAAGTGGTGTTGGTATCTGATTTGCTTTTTTGCCCCAGGAAATGGTAGACTACTATTCATTCAGATGTTCATAGATTAGAACACTGAATGTAGACATGGCCTCTCTCCTCTCTGCTACCTACTGACACACATGTGACACAACAGTCACATCTGTAATGTCTCTAGGGGGAGACCTTCTTTTGATTTTGTTGGTGTGAGATTATTTATTTCCTTTGTTTAAATGTTTGTGTTAACTACTTAGGTTTGAAGTCTATTTTGTTAGATATTAAAATGGCTGCTCCAGCTTGCTTCTTAGGTCCATTTCTTGAACTATCCTATCCAAACCTTCACCCTGAGGTAATGTCTATCCTTGATATTAAGGTGTATTTCTTTGATGCCTCAGAAGGATGGATCCTGTTTTTGCATCCATTCTGCTAGTCTGTGTCTTTTTATTGATGAATTGAGACCATTGATATTGAGAGATATCAATAACCAATGGTTGTTGATTCCTGTTATTTATTTTTTAGTGATGGTGATGGTGGTGGTAGTGGTGGTGTGTGTGTACATGCATGCAAATACACATTCCTCCTTTTGATTTTGTTGGTGTAGCATTATTTATTTTCTGTGTTTTAATGTTTGTCATTAACCTCTTTAGGTTGGAGTTTTCCTTCTAGCACTTTTTGTAGGGCTGGATTTTAGATTGATATTGTTTAAATGTGACTTTATCATTGAATATCTGCTTTTCTCCATCTTTGGTGATTGAAAGTTTTGCTGGGTATAGTAGTCTAGGCTGGCATCTGGGGTATCCTAGAGTTTGTAGTATATTTGTCCAGGTCCTTTTGACTTTTAGAGTTTGTGATTCTAATAGGTCTGTCTTTATATGTTACTTTAACTTTTCCCCTTCCAGTTTTAAATATTTTTTCTTTGTTCTGTATCTTTACTTTTTGATTATTATGTGCCAAAGGGACTTTCTTTTCTTGTCCAATCTATTTGTTGTTCTTTATGTTTCTTGCACTTTTATAGGCATCTCCTTCTTTAGGTTAGGAAATGTTTCTTCTATGATTTCTGTTAAAAAAAAAAAACAATTTCTGGGCATTTGAACTGAGTTTCTTTTCCTTCCTCGATTCCTATTATTCTTAGGTTTGGTTTTTTCATAGTGTCCCCGATTTTTTGGATGTTTGGTGTCAGAGGTTTTTTAGCTTTAACATTTTCTTTGACCAATGTACCGATTTCTTTAATCATGCTTTCAATGCCTGAGATTATCTCTTCAATCTCTTGTGTTCTGTTGGTGAAGGCTACCTCTATAGTTCTTATTCAAATTCCTAAATTTTTTATTTCTACAATTCCCTCAGTTTGGGTTTTCTTTATTGCTTCCATTTCCAATTTCAGGTCTTGATCAGTTTTATTTATTTCCTTACACTATCTGTTTGTGTTCTCCTGGATTTCTTTAAGGGATCTGTTCATTTCCTCTTTAAGTACCTCTATCATATTCATAAAGGTTGTTTTAATGTCTTTTTCTTGTGTTTCAGCTGTGTTGGAATATTCAGGGACTACTGTGGTGGGATAGCTGGGCTCTAGTGGAGACATACTGACCTGGCTGTTGTTGATTGTGTTTTTGTGCTGGCACCTAAGCATCTGGGTTTGAGATTTTCAAAGATGTGTAAGTGCTGATTTCTGGATTTGTTGGGTGGGTATTCTGTTCCTTGGTTTTTGTTTCCTTTCTGGATTTTTGGAGAGTTTAATGGTTGTGTATTGCCTGTCTTACTGACTTGTTCAACTGATGTATTCATAGGGAATGCCTGCTACTGTTGGAGGATGAGTAATTGAGATAATTTTGGAGATTGAGGGTTGGAGGAGAAGGTCTTTATAATACATTGGGGATGGAGTCAGTGGATGGGGGGACCAGACTATAGCAGGTTTCCTGTGACAGATCTGGGAATGATACCAGGAAGAGGTGGGGATTAGAATTTAGGAGAAGTGGGAGAGGTATGGTCTAGCCTTCAGCCTACTTGTTGGGTTAGCAGGCAGTGGCTAATGAACTTGGGGTCTGGGATATAACAACAAGATTAGGAGGTTAAAAGAAGATGTTCTTTGAGATCCATAGAATTTGGAGCAGAGGGGAGGGAAGGCTGCAGCTGATGTTCTGTTGTAACCCTAGAGAAGAGACTGCAGGATTGGGTCTGGGGGTAGGCAATCTATCTGGTATTCTGGCAGGCTAGTCCTGTGGATTCTGTTATTCTTATAGGTAGAAAACATTAGGGTTACAAAGGTTACATTTTATACAATTATTCATTGTTGACACCAGGTCTCACTCTTCTATAACTGGTTAACTTTCTTCTAAAGATGATGAAGTGGAAAGTGGCCTTGTACTGACCTACTTCCACAACTTTGTTTGGACTGAGATTTTCTCCCTCTCTTACCCTAACAAATAGAGAGAGAATCCAGTCAGGTGCTCAAGGAACAATTAGTTGCTTGAAGTATTCTGGGAAGATGGGACAAGGACCGGAAGGATGTGCAGCTATGCAGTGCCTTCCTTGGAGGCATAAACAAGCTCAGTCTCTCAGAGGGAGCCAAGAGGCTGGATAGATCCATCATACACATTGTGCTGAGACAGAACATGGCTGCCTTTGTGCTGATATTTAAGTGTAAACAAGAATCGAGTACTTTTCATGATAATTACTAAGACACTCCAAGGACCTCCAGCTGTGCTAATAATGCCACAGGCACCGCTTTCAAGATCGGAAGTACTGTTCCAAGACAAAGGCTCTTCATTTGTGTTTGTTTTTGTTTTCTGTCAACACTTGAAACTTACTTCACCGAGGTTGCATTGGTGCTCAGAGCTTTAATTGGAGGCATTTAGAGCTCAGATCTTAGATGAGATTTTAATTTTCCAAATCTTATTGTTCAAAAGGGGAGCCCTAGAGCTTCATGTAGACATTGGCATGCAGTGGTCACAACAAAGATGTCTCTCCACCTTCCATTTCCAGGATACCTTCAAAATGAGAGCCAAGATGACAGATGTTGGACATACATTCTTCTTTCCCATATGATTATCTTCCTATTTGAAGACCATTAATTGATCAGGATAGTCTTTTCTTCTTGAATTAGTCCTACTGCTGCTGCAGCAAAGCATGTCAAACTTAGCAATTTGTAAGACAACAACTTTACTTTCTTACAGATATGTAGATCTAAAACAAGTCTCACTAGCTAAAAGTCAATGTGTGACCCTCATTGCAAAACACAGAGAAATTAAGTTAGAATTCAACTGGAAACCTCCTTCTTGTTGGCTAGTTCCCAAGATGCTAGCAGGTGCAACGTAGGCTGCTAGGAGATAAAGACATCAGTGATCTTATGCAGCAATGGATTCTACCCACACTGCCAAACTGTCAAACAAAGTGTGATCACCTATGCAGTAGTGGCATGACTGTTATTAGGATAACCAACCAATCTCTTGTTGGATTTAAAGTTCACTTCACAGAAAAGAATCCAAGCCTGGTACTTTAAACGTAGTTAAAAGCTCATGCTCTCTAAGGGAAACCAATGGCTACTGGTGCTCAGCAAAATAGACAAAATGTCAAACTGTATTTTTTATGTCATTATAAAAAGTCTAATCAGAAACATCACTTTGTGGTGAATGGTCATGAATGAAGAAACTTCATGGCTACCAAGGACACTAATAATGAGAAACAGATAATGCCTGAGACATAAACTAGCCATTTATGCAATCCTTCTAAGGCTCATGGGATATTGCAGAAGAGAGGAAAGAAAAAAAGATAAGAGCTGAGAGAGAGAGAAAGACAACAGAATCTCATTCCTTAGACATGGCACAGCTAATGTGTCCCAACCTGCTCTCTATTGCTGTGATATACACAATGACCATAAGCAACTTGTGGAGGAAAGGGTATATTTCATATTACAGATTATAGTTTATCATGAATGGAAGTCAGGTTAAAATGTCAAACAGAAGCAGTGGCAGGAATCATAGAGGAGCATTACTTGTTGACTTTTTTCAATGCTTGTGCAGCCTGTTTTCTTATACATCTAGGACCACTTGCCCACAAGTGGCACTGCCCATAGATTTTTCTAAAGGCCAATCTGATAGAAGCATTTTCTCAGTTGAGGTTCTCTCTTTGCAGATGGCCCTACTTGTGTCAAACTGACAAATTAAGTCACCAGTACATACTGTAATCATGAACTCACAGCAGTTACAGTTACCTGTACTGGACTTGCATAAGATATGTCCTCTCAACAGTCAACCACGGGGAAAGAAAGGTCTTATGGACTCTGTCTCCTACTACTGAACTGTTGGCTACTGATGGACTCTGGGGAAGGGGAGTCATTGTCTTATTTATTGTCATTTACTTGCTGATGAACTTACCAGGCTTCAGAGGATAGTTCTAATTCCATGGCCACACAGGGGGCTCTGATTAAATTCAGAGGAACATAAACAATAGAAAAAGACATGACTATGGGAAAGGTGTCAGTAGGGAACAGGAGGAAAGGCAGATGGACAGGGGAAGGAAGGAGATAAAAAATTATTAGAGAGGTGAGAGTACGATCATAATGCGTTATACATCATCTATATCTGTATGTGCATCTATATCTGTATATGTATTAAATTGTCAAGGAATGAATTTAATTGATTAAATTAATTAATAAAAAAGAAAACTTAACACACATCTGAAACAATGAAAATTGAGTTCAGTAACCACTGGGCAAGTAGTGATGTTTCCATGTCTTTACAAATTTTTCCCATTACATTAACAACTGCCTTACTGTCAATTGCACATGTTCAGATAAACATAAAAGATTGTATAAACAACATTGCTTTCGTTTACTACATTAAAAACACCATCGCTAGAATTGCTTTCTTTTCTTTTTCTTTTTCACCTCTATGGAAGAAACTGTTATTTTTTCCTTTCAAGTCTCTAAAAACTTCTGTTCAGGTAATGCACATAGTCTCCAATATGTCACAGCCCAGCAACAGAGTGTTGAATCCTTTCCATGTTGTGGTCTCTCTTTGGCTACAGCTAGGGAATGTTCTCTGTTGTTAAGGACCCATGAAATTAGCTGAGTTTACTGGATTATCGTACAGGAATTTCTTTCCATCTGCAGATCCATGAATTTAATCTCATCTACAAAGTCCCTTTCACTATGTAAGGTACGTGCATAATTTAGGGATGGTATGACTTCCCCCAAATATTAGGTGTTAGAAACTTAATCCATAAATTCATATGGTAACGGCATTTATAAGTAAAGCCTTTAAGAGGCAATTAGTATTAAATGAGTTAATGGTGTGGGACCACTGTGATGGCTTTATAAGAAGAAATAGAGACCCAAGTTACCACCATGTGGTGTCTTCCACTGTGTTATGTTGCAGCAATAAGCCCTCTTCAGATTCTGTACCATGCTTTTAGACTTCACAGCATCCTGAGTACACACTAAGAACACTTCTGCTTTTTATACATTCCTTGGCCTGGGGTGTTTTATTATAGCAACAGATAATGCAATATGATCGAAGAGTAGGATATAGGCATCAGTGAGGCAAATGTCCTGCCTCTACTCTCTAATACTCTAGGCATCCATTAACAGTGAATCAGAGTTTGCCCTAAGGGCTATACTGCTTGGGAGATAATGATGGTTAATTTTCTTTGCCAACTTGACTAGATTTAGAATCTCATACAAGACATCTAGGTGTGTTTATGAAAAGAAAAGCCCTATGTCATGAGCTAGGGGCTCAGGCTGAATAAAAGAGGGAAAAAATTAGAAAGCTGGGTGAATGCCAGCATTCTCCTCTCACCTCTCATTTGTTCATATGAGAGCAAGATCAAGATGCCTCACACTTTTGCCACCAGAGCTGAGAGGGACTCCTACATTCATGCCTTCCCTACTGCATCAGGATGAACTGTACTCATTAAACCATTAGCCCAAACAAACCTATTTTCCTTTAATTGCTTCTTTGCCAGGTATTTGATCACAGCAATGAGAAAGGATCTAGGGAAATGGTTCAGGCAGTAAAGCACCGATTTAAGATGCCAGAACCCACTTACCGAAGCTAGGCATTGTGGCTTATATGTAAAATCCAGGCAGTGGTGAGATGGGAGGCAGAGATAGTAGATTCCAAAAGCCCTCTGTTTATCCAGCCTAACCCACATGGCAAAGTTCCAGGGAAGTAAGAGATCCTGTGTCAAACAAAAGTTAGAAAGGACCTCAGGAATGAGGTTATCTTCAGAGCTCCAAACACATACACATTTGAACAGATACAAAGTGAAAATAAAATAGCTCTACTGAGAAATAATGGACATATGGTAATGAATTGCACATGGTTGATGTGAATCATTTGACAAGTTTTGACATGTGCACACCTGGGGAACAATTACTTACTGCAAGATTATGGTCATATCTATTACCACCAAAAGTCTACTCATGAGTTTTTATTATTCCTCTGTCTTAACTTCTCTAGTCTCCCTCTTAATCATAGACAACCCCTATTCTGCTCCATGTTACTACAGAGTAGTTTCCATTGTTTAGAATTTTACATAAACCAAGTGATAGATAAACATCCTTTTTGGGTTTGGTTTCTTTCAGTGAGTACAGTGATTTTGACATTCATCAACATCTTTGCTTGTTTATATGAGGCAGGATCTTAAGTGGCTAAGGCTGACCTTGAACTCATGGAACTCATTATGTAGCCAAGGATAAGCCTGAACTCATTCATTTTATTATTGTGTCTTGAGTTTTCACTGATTATGACTTAGATTGACTCCCATTTCTTTTTTCAAGACTGGGAATCTCACACAGGCATCTCTCTGTGTGTTCCTGGCTGTCCTGGACATGCTTTGTAGACCAGGCTGGCCTCAGACTCACAGAGATCCTCCTGCCTCTGCCTCCTGAGTGCTGGGATTAAATATGTGTGCCACCGTGCCTGGCTTGTTTCTCATAAAAAAAAGATGTATTTATTTTTATTTCATGTGTATGAATATGATTTAGGTTTTCTACTGCTGTGGTAAAGACCATGCCCAAAGTAACCTGGGGACGAAAGAATTGATTTTACTTTTTGCCCATCATAGAAGGAAGTCCAGTCAGGAACTCAGGGTAGGAACTTATAGTTAGGAACTGAACCCAAGGTCATGAAAGAACACTGATCACTGGCTTGTTCTCCATGGTGTGCTCCTCTGCTTTTCTTATACAACCCAGGACTGCCTGACAAAGTGTAGCCCCACACCCAGAGAGGAAGGCCCTCCCCATCAATCATTAATCAAGAAAATGCCCTAAAGACTTGCGTACAGGCAATCTAAATGAGGCATTTTCTCAGTAGAGATTCCTCTTCCTAGATAACTCTAACTTATATCAAGTTGACCAAAAAACAAAACACACAAACAAAAGAACCAACCAAGGTGGTGTTTGGCCTACGTATGTGTATGCCTGATGCCTTTGAAACCAGAAGAAGGCAACAAGTGCCCTGTAATTGAAATTACAGGAGGTTATGGGCTGGGAACTAAGTTTGAGTCCTCTGCAAGACAGTAAGTGTTCTCATCCACTAAGCCATCTACATAGCTGCTGTTGTTACCAGTTTCTAGCTAGAAAGATAAAGACAACTGCTGCCAAGATTAATGTATGCATCTTTGCTTGAACAAGTTGATGAGAAAATGCCCAACTTTTTTTTTTTAATGTTTTCTAATGTGGTCATGCCATTTTCTAGAAACTTATCAGCACTTCAATTACTTCATGTCCTTGTCAGTGCTTAGTATGGTCAATCTCTCTCTTTTTTAAATTTTTAAAAATGTTTATTTTTTACTTCAATTTACATCTCCATCACAGTCCCCTCCCTCTACCCCTCCCAGATCCTCCCCCCCTCTCCCACTTCTCCCATCTATCCTACTCCTCTGGTGTGGGGTGTCCTACATATCAGCCCCCTTCAGTTCAGCAGCCATATGAGGCCCATTCCTCTTGCACTGGGGGCCTACATGGCAGCTCCACTAGGGCAAAGCATCCCACTAACAAGGAACAAAGTTATGTTCCTGTTCCTTTCAGTCTATTGGTTGTAGGATAGTTATCCTGTACTATATGGCGAACATCCAGTTATAAGTGAATAGATGTCATGTGCATCTTTCTGAGTCTGGGTTAGCTCACTCAGGATGAGCTTTTCTAGTTCCATCCATTTGCTGCAAACTGCATGATTTCCTTGTTTCTGATAGCTGAGTAGAGTTCCATTGTGTAAATGTACCACAACTTTTTTTATCCATTTGTCAGTTGAGGAACATCTGGGTTGTTTCCAGTTTCTAGCTATTACAAATAAAGCTTCTATGAACATAGTTGAGGAGATGTCCTTATAGTTTGGTGAGGAATCATTTGGATGTATACCCAGGAGTGGTCTTGAGGTAGAGCTATTCCAAGTTTTCTAAGATATCACCAGACTGATTTCCATAGTGGTTGTACAAGCTTACACTCCCACCAGCAGTGGAGGAGTATTCCCCTTTCTCCACAACCTTGCCAGCATGTGTGCCATTTGAGTTTTTGATTTTAGCCATTCTGACAGGTATGAGTTGGAATCTCAGAGTCTTCTTGAGTTGCATGTCTCTGGTGATTAAGGATGTTGAGCATTCCTTTAAATGTCTCACTGCCATTAGAGATTCTTCCTTTGTGAATTATCAGTTTAGCTCTGTACCCCATTTTTTTGATTGGATTCTTTGGTTTCTTGGTGTTTAATTTCTTGAGTGCTTTTAAAATTTTGGATATTAGCCCTCTGTCAAATGTGGGGTTGGTAAAGATCTTTTCCCAATCTGTAGGTTGCTGTCTTGTTCTAATGGCAGTGTTCTTTGCCTTATAGAAGTTTCTCAGTTTCATGAAGTCCCATTTATTAATTGTTGGTCTTAGAGCCTGAGCTATTGGTGTTCTGTTCAGGCAGTTGTCACCTGTGCCAATGAGTTCAAAGCTTTCCTCCACTTTCTCTTCTATTAGATTTAATGTGTCAGGCTTTATGTTAAGGTCTTTGATCCATGTGGACTTAAGTTTTGTGCAAGGTGATAAATATGGGTCTATTTGTATTCTTTTACATGTCAACATCTAGTTAGACCAGCACCATTTGTTGAAGATGTTGTCCTTTTTCCATTGTATAGTTTTGGTTTCTTTGTCAAAAATTAAATGGCCATAGGTGTGTGGGTTTATTTCTGGGTCTTCAATTCAATTCCATTGATCAACTGGTCTGTTTCTATACCAGCACCATGCTGTTTTTTATTACTATTGCTCTGTAGTATAGTTTGAAATCTGGGATGGTGATACATCCAGATGTATTTTTATTGTACAGGATTGAGTTAGCTATTCTGGTTTTTTTGTTATTCCATATGAGGTTGAGAATTGTTCTTTAAAGGTCTGTAAAAAATTGCATTGGTATTTTGATAGGAATTGCATTGAACCTGTATATTGCTTTTGATAGAATGGCCATTTTTATTATGTTGATCCTACCTATCCATGAGCATGGGAGATCTTTCCATCTTCTGATGTATTCTTCAATTGCTTTCTTCAAAGACTTGAAGTTCTTGTCATATAGGTCTTTCATTTGCTTGATTAGAGATACCCCCAGGTATTTTATATTGTTTGTGGCTATTGTGAAGGGTATTGTTTCCCTGATTTCCTTCTCGGCCCATTTATCTTTTGTATAAAGAAGGAATACCAATTTTTTAAGTTAATTTTGTATCCAGCCACCTTGCTGAAGGTGTTTATCAGTTGTAGGAGTTCTCTGGTGAAATTTTTAGGGTCACTTATGTATACTATCATATCATCTGTGAATAGGGATACTTTGACTTCCTTTCCTATTTGTATCCCCTTGATCTCCTTTAGTTGTCTCTAGTTAGATCTTCAAGTACTATGTTGAAGAGATATGAGGAGAGTGGGTAACCTTGCCTTGTCCCTGATTTTAGGGGAAATGCTTTAACTTTTTCTCCATTTGATGTTGGCTACTGGCTTGGTGTATATTGCCTTTATTATTTCTAGGTCCTTGTATGCCAGCTCTCTCCAGGACTTTTAGCATGAAGGGGTCTTGGATTTTGTCAAATGCTTTTTCAGTATCTAGTGAGATGATCATGTGGTTTTTTCCTATCAACTTGTTTAAATGGTGGATTATATTGATGGATTTTTGTATGTTGAGCCACCCCTGCATCCCTGGGATGAAGCCTACTTGATCATGGTGTATGATTCTTTTGATGGATTCTTGGATTCGGTTTGCAAGTATTTATTGAGTATTTCCAAGACTATGTTCATGAGGGAAATTGGCTGGCAGTTCTCTTTCTTTGTTGGGTCTTTGTGTGGTTTAGTTATCAGGGTGACTATGGCCTCATAGAATGAGTTTGGCAGTGTTCCTTCTGTTTCTATTTTGTGGAGGAGTTTGAAGAGTGTTGGTATTAGCCCTTCTTTGAAAGTCTGGTTGAATTCTGTGCTGAAATCATCTGGTCCTGATTTTTTTTTGTTTGTTTTTGTTTTTTTTGGAGACTTTTAATGACTGCTTCTATTTCCTTAGGGCTTATAGGACTGTTCAATTTGATAACCTGATCTTGATTTTACTTTGGTAGGTGGAATCTATCAAGAAAATTGTCCATTTTGCTTAGGTTTTCCAATTTTGTGGAACACAGGTTTTTGAAGTAAGACCTAAAGATTCTTTGGATTTCCTCAATGTCTGTTGTTATTTCTCCCTTTTTATTTCTGATTTTGTGGATTTGGGTGTTTTCTCTCTATCTTTTAGTTAATTTGGCTAAGGGTTTGTCTATTTTGTTGATTTTTCTCAAAGAACCAACTCTTGGTTTGTTGATTCTTTGTATTGTTCTTTTTTGTTTCTAAGTTGTTGATTTCAGTCTTGAGTTTGATGATTTCCTGCCTTCTGCTCCTCTTGGGAGTGTTTGCTTCTTCTTCTTCTTCTTCTTCTTCTTCTTCTTCTTCTTCTTCTTCT
>CAJQZJ010032716.1:2521147-2562919 GCA_907164525.1 Lophiomys imhausi
CTTCTTCTTCTTCTTCTTCTTCTTCTTCTTCTTCTTCTTCTTCTTCTTCTTCTTTTTCTAGTGCTTCCAGTTCTACTGTTAAGTTGCTAATATGAGCTGTCACAATTTTCTTCTTGAAGGTACTTAGTACTATGAACTTTCTTCGTAGCACTTCTTTCATTATGTCCCATAGGTCTGGGTATGCTGTGTCTTCATTTTCACTGGGTTTTAGTAAGTCTTTGATTTCCTTCTTTATTTATTCCCTGAACAAGTAGTTATTGAGTAGAGAGTTGTTCAGTTTCCATGAATGTGTAGGCTTTCTGTTATTTCTGTTGTTGTTGAAGTCCAGCTTTAATTCATGGTGGTATGATAAGATACAAGGGATTATTTCAATTTTTTTTTTGTATCTGTTGAGGCTTGCTTTGTGTCCAACTATATGGTCAATTTTGGAGAAGGTTCCATGTGGTGCTGAAAAGAAGGTGTATTCTTTTGTGTTTGAGTGAAACGTTCTGTAGATATCTGTTAGGTCCATTTGGTTCATGACCTCTGTTAATCAGTCAGTCTTTTTAATGACAGTCATTCTGACAGGTGTGCAGTGGTAACTCCTCATCTTATTTGCATGTAAATTCTGATAATGAAATTGAGCATTTACATAATGTGCTGAATTGCCATCTATGCATCTTTGGTGAAGTGTCATTTAATTTTTATAAACAAGTCATATGTATATCTTATACATAATAATTAACACAGATTTGTATTTTATGAATCCAGATCATATCTTTCAAAAATTTTGTCTAATTATTTAAGTTGTCAAGTTTATATGCAGTTATTTTAATTTTTTGCATGTGTTTGTGTGTATGGTATGTGTACATGTGTGCTCCAATGTATGTTTTTGTACATGCATGTATGTGTATGTGCATGTGGAGACCCAACATTGCCATTGGGCATCTTCTTTAAACCCTCTCCCTTTTTCTCTATTGAGGCATGAACTCAGCTTGCTGATTCCAGCTAGTCTAGTTCCCAGATTACCCTGGGATGGCCTGTCTCCATCTTCTGAGTGGTGGGATAATAGACAGATGGCAGGCATGCTGGGCTTTGAGGTGGACTTTGAGCATCCAGACTCTGGCTTGATGCTTGTGTGCCAAGCTTTATAAGCATTGTACCATCTTCCCAGCCTCTGACATTTGCTATTTTATAGACAGAGACTGTTCATGAGATTGCCTTTTCATTTCCAGCAGATGTCAACGTAGCCCATTGTGTGGTGTCATTCCATTTCTCACTACTGATATTAGGTAACTTATGTGCTGTTTCTTGCTCCCCACTCAATCTGGCTAGTGGTTTATCTGTTTTGTTCATCTTAATAACAGGCTTTTGATGCTAATGATTTTGTCTGTTAATCCCCTGTTTTCCGTTTTATTGGTATGCTCATTTTTTAAAAAAAATTTTTGTTGGTATGTTTGTTTGTTTATTTTTAATCTGGAAACTGACATCATTGATTTGAGACCTTTTATCTCTTCTGATGTAGGCCCTGTGTTCTAACATTTTCCCCTAAGTATACCTTTAATATTATTCCATACCTTTTAATATCCGGTGTTTTAATTTAACTCAGAATACTTTGTTTTAAATTTTCTCTTTAATTCAAGGGTTGTTAATCAATGCCTTTTACTGGTAAGTGTTCCATGTAGAGCCAAGCACTGGGTAGTGTTTTTCATATGTATTGTTCATGATATTACAATCATGCCCACCTTTATACAGAGGTTATTTACTTACCTCCCTGTTTTAAAGACACAATGCCACACTGATGATCCTAAACAACATAGTCAATGGCAGACAGCTACCAAATCCCAGAACTAGAATGTGGACCCAAGACACACATCCAGTTAAACTGTTAACCACTGTCTGTGTATCTCCCATGCTTGTTCCTTACAAGTATGGTGAAGTTGCTTCTGCTCAAGATGCTGACTGAAATTAATTCTCTCTCTCTCTCTCTTTCCCTCCCTCTCAAAAGTCCTGGGGTCTATCTCCTCAATTACTGCTTCCTTGCATACCCACAATACAGTTGTTGCTAATGTAGTCATAAAGGGGAATTCTGTCTGCCTGTCCAAGGAAATACAAAGCTGCACAGAAGACCTGACTCAGAATCTTGCAGTTGGTGTCTACTTCTGACTAACATTCAATTACTAGATCATTCTAACACCACCCAAGAACAGAGGCAGGAGTCAGAGGCGTTTACTGCTTCCCAACAGGCAGTAGAGAATGACTGATTAGGTCCTCAGAGCTCACTGGTGATGAGGAGCCTCTGAATGACTATTCTCTACTTACCTGTTTTTTAAACTACATAATAGCTCTCAAGTCAACCTAGCTTGAAATGGCTATTTCCTTTTTTTTTTTTTTTTTTGCTCTCTTGAATTTAATTCGGAGGCATTAAAAGTATGGTCTTATTGCTAATAAACATCCTTGTTTTGCTAATACAATCCTTGTTTACTGGAACAGATGCCAATCAGGGAGCCTATCAGTCCAATTCAACACAAAAGTTTTTGATCATCTGCAGCTCCAATTAGCCAAGTGATCTAATCCCTCTCTTTTACACCTATCATCACAGTAATTTGACTAGCTTGTTAATGATCTCATTGGCTGTGCCCACGGCTCTACACAACGGGTTCACTTGGAAAGAGGTTTTTCCAGGGCCAGGCTCCTCTTACATGCAAAGTCACTTTCGCTTCCACAGTTATTTGCGGGAGCTCAAATTGTCCACGATTGACTACTTCCTAATGCCACTTAGGTTAAAGACTGAAAGGAAAGGGGTGTTCAGCCCGGGTGAACAGTTCATTCTGCATGTCGTTTCTCCACCACTTGAAATGCTAAATGGCCAGCACCAAAGAAAGGAAAAAGAACTCCTGGGGACATCTGCTCAGCACCTAAATTTAAAGCTTTATTTCCTGAGAAATGATGCAAAGGCTATAAAATGAAATTGTTAGCATCAAAACCCAAAGAAGCTACCATTCGGAATCACAGAAAAGTGCTTACACTTCTGTTTTCTGCTACATGGTTGAAGAGAAATTATTTCTCCTTGAGACCCTACAACTTTTGACAACCACATTGTCTGGAGTGGCAATTCAGTCTTGGTTTATGTGGTGATATTATTTGGCGATATTAGCTTACACTTTTAAGATTCTATGATGAGACTAAGTCTGAGGCCATGCCCTCAATCGATTCAGAGAGAATGCTCATTGATTAGTGATGTCTGCCATGAAGAGTCAGGAGGTACATTTGTTAAATGGTATGTCTGTACCAGATTTATAGTAATGACTAAGACATTCAAGTGGTGAATGATGAAGCCTTGAGTTTTTAAAGAGTTGGAAGGATTAATGAATTCACTTGTTTTGTGATTTGAAACTTCTCTGCTGCCCTCTACTCTCTCTCCTGCTTTTATATATAGATAAACTTTGCTGTTAATTTGGTATTGTAAAATAGTCATGGTATCATTTTAGTGAGTCCTTAAAAGTTTAGAGGTTGGAAGCTTGTTTCTCCAACCCATCAGTGTGGATAAGAGTGATTTTTGGGAGGTGACAGGGTCATGAGGGTTCTGCCCTCATCAATAGATTGATTCATGGAAGCATAAATGGGTTACCACAAGTGGCTTGACTACAAAAGTTATAACATTCTCCTCTTGCATGCTGGCATGTCTGACCAGGTGATGATTCAGAGAGGACAGACTAACCAAAAGCTGAAAGGAGGCTGGCACCTTGTTCTTAGGCTGCCAGGCATCTAGAACTTGTGATCTCTAATACTGTAAACTTAACGACTCTGTTGCAGTCAGAGAAATCAAACCACAGTGAGTCATGATGTAGGTTGAGACCACTAAATCTAGTTCTCAAGCAAAAAATAAAAACAAAACAAAACAACAAGACAGCATCTTCATCAAAGTAAAACTTGTCTTTCATTTGTGTGTGTGTCATTTTACGTGTGATTTTGTGTGTGTGTGTGTGTGTGTGTGTGTGTTTGAGAATGTATAATTGTGTGAGTGAGTATGAGTATGTGTCTATGTTTATGTGTGAATGTGTCTATATGTGTGAGGTCATGTCTGTGTGAGTGTGTGACTGTGTGTGCTTCTACATGTGAATTTATTAGTCTCTGTATATATGTGAGGGTACATGCCTATGCTGGTGTGTGACTGTGTATGTCAGTGTGTGTGTGCTTCTCTTTAAGAAAGCATTGGTCAAGAAAAACATTCTTTATGATGGATGGAAGGGCTCCTTGCCAAGCTAGCACAGCTGTAATCTTGGCCAGGGTCAACTCTTGTTTACAGTGAATGGGAAATAGTATGTAACAAAGGTTCAACATGGAATGGGATATGGATAGAGCTACTGTCTTTTCTGGGGCCACATGAGAAAACAAGTTCTGAGGTAGAGCTATTGCCCCTAAACAAAGGGCATTTGCTTTCCTGTTAATGGCTAGCAGCTGTTTCCAGATGTTCCATCGTGCTGGTGATAATGTAAGACATTCTCACACACAGGCAAGGCCCTCCTCCACATAGTCCAGAGGATGCCTTAACCAGCTCTTCATTATGATGAGCATAGCTCTGCCTGTGAGGGGCATATAATAATGATTCCACAGTGCCAGCACCAACATCAGGGGTACAGAGCCTTCTGCAAAAGGGTCCCTACGTACAAAAAAGACATGGTGGATTGGTGTCATCCTCACCATGGTGACAGTAGTTGACATGGAAACTGTTGTTCCTGGCTTCTATGCATAACAATTGTGTCTTGCTCAGGCGTATTAAGTGTTAGAAATATTTGCCTGCCCATCCGTCATCCTTTCCTGTTAGCCCTAGGAACTGCATTGGGATTATCGATGGGGAAAATCACCTTCTCTAAAACCCTGAACAGGTTATTTCAGACAACATCTGTCTAGTCACACCCCAAGTTGAGCATTCATACAACCCTTCCAAGTTGCAGGGGTTTGTTTAGGTATGGCCATGTGACTCATTGTAGGATCCCAAGTGTCATCTCTGGGCTCCTTTTGAAATGATCAGGAGAGTGGCAGGACTTGCAGGCCATTGTCAAGCTGATGGAATGTGATCCTGAAGCTGCTGGCATTTGTCCTCACCACAGCAGCACCGAACATGCTGGAATAAAGACATTAAAAGAGAAAATGGCTGAGGGAGTCTGAGAAGTGAATTCATGCTGATATGGTTTGGGGAAGGATTGGCATCTAGATCTAGCCTTTGTTGAGATTCAGTGTCTTTAGACCTTTCAAATAAATGAAAGAAAAGATCTGAAGCAGTTTTGAAGCTACATAGCCCAGGGTTGCCTAGGAATCTCAATTTTTCTACCCAAGCCTCCTAAGCATTAGGATTTCAGGTATGTGCCATCATTCCCTTTTTTGAACTTTTCCCCTTTCTTTGAGATTTTCATAGGTGTTGGACAGTGGTAGCTATAACCCTGATAGCTTCATTTTGGAACAACTTTCACCTTCTTCTAAGTCAGCGGTTCTCTACCTGGGGGGTCATAATCCCTTTGGCAAACCTCTATCTCCAAAAATCATTTGCATTATGACTCATAACAGTATCAAAATTGCAGCTGTGATGTAGCAACAAACATAATTTTAAGTTTGGGGATCACCCCAACATGAGGAACTGTATTAAAGGGTCACAGCATTAGGAAGGCTGAGAAACACTGTCTAAGTAGTGCCACATGCCAGCTCCTCTGGGCTTCACTATCAGGAGACTATCTGGAAAGCACCGAGCTGTGTGCCATTGTGAGGAGGTGAATAAGACAATCAGAGGCTGCCCCTCACTAAGTCTGCTGTGTAATTGGGAAGGCAGAACTCACATAAGTGATCGACAGAGTTCATGAATCCAGGGCTACACCATGCTAGTGACTCACAATATTATTATGAGGTGTGCCACAAGGAATTTGTGACTCATAACGCTAGAGTATCAGTGTTAGCAGATGATTAAAAAAATAAACACGAATTAGAGTAGATTCAAGGTTATCTTAATATTAATGTCATATTCATTCAATTGCTTCTGCAGGATGTTTTCCTGAGTGGGAAGGAAGGGGTTGGCATAACAGCTAATGCCCACACAACCCTGTTTCAAGGACTGTGTTGTTCCCAAGGATGCCATCCACAGTATGTGTCCAAACAGTGATAATAATATCCATGTGAAGCAAGAGGAAAACAAGCAGCAGTAGGAACGTTCCCAGTGGGTGCTGATGTATTGCGAGGGCTGTTTCATTTGTAGGAGATACTTCTATGCAATGCCTCCTGCTCTGGAGATGAAAGAAACACTGACTCCTAAATAGGCTGAGCTATCATAAGAACTCCTGGGGCACAGAGAAAGGGTAGATCGTCTTAAGCTAGAGTTAGAAAAGGCCTTAAGCAGAGGCCATGAGAGAATTAAGTAGGGTCCATGAAGATGTCGAGAATATGAAGTAGAGGAAACAAAGAAGACTCCAGGCTCTAGTAAAACCGAGACAGGTATAGTATGTCAGGAGCTCATGTCTACCTGCAAGAACCTTTAGTGTTGGTATCAGGATATCACAAGAGAAGTTAGTTAGCTGATGAGGTTGCACTTGGATGTTGCATGTACTGTCTTGCCTACTGGCCCTTGCCTGTGGTGCTGCCTTTTCCACTATCTCCTTTGGTGAAGAATCTCCCAAAGACTTCCAGAGACTCTGAGGGCTATTCTACTCTTCTTTGGTAAGAGGAACTGCTTCCTCTCGATAAGCAAAGTCAACTACCCCTCCTTTGGTGCCAAGATCAAGAACTATCAGAGATCTCCTCAAATGAAGACATTCTCCCATTCTCCCCAATGCCCCAATCTCTATACCAGACCCTCTTGTAGCTGTCTCTCAGTTCCCTTCAAGCTTTTCAGCTGGCTTTTCTAAAGTAACCACACTGCTAGCATCCACACTTTCTTTTTCTAGAAGAAAAAACATCCAGTTTTAACACTGTCCTTTCAAAACCTTTAAAGTAACTAATGTTCAGTGGGTGAATACTTGATCCCATGCAAGCAGTTGTATGCATTGCCTCACTGCATATTCCCCAGGATACTATCTTGTACAACTGATATATTGGCATTTTTTTTTTTGCAATGCTGGGGATGGGCCAGAAGACCTTTCATCTGCTAAGGAAATGTCCTGCCTCAGAACCACACCCCCAGCTTATCTGTATTTTATAGACAAGGAGACAAGACATTAGAGACAAGTTAAACAAATTACGGGATGTCTGAAGCAAGAGCAGCGGCAGGATGCCAGGCAGACCAGTGCTCTTCGGTGTGGCACTCTCCTGCACCCACACTTCTGTTGTTAGCTTCAGAACAACCCCCAGGGCCTTATCCCGGCAGCTCAGATCCTTTGCCATAGAGATGTGCCTTTGTTCTGGGGTTTTCACCATTCCCAGATACTAACAACACAATCTGACTGTAGTGAGATGGAGCAGACCATCAGTATGTAGTGCTGGGATATTCCCACCTCTGTGATTATATTTAGTCTGGGTCTTCTACCTGGCGTGCACCTCCACTTGCTGAACCACTCCTTTGAAATCTGCCTTTCTACAAAGATTTTCAGTTCATTCTCTCACTTTATTGCTGCCCAGATCTATCTCTGCCTCTTCCACATATGTCCTGTTTCATATCACATCTCCTAGTTGGTTGTATTTTACCCACATTTATGAGCAGTTACTGTATTGTGAATCTCTAACAAGCAGGAATTGAGTTCTGCTCATGGTGGTTCCTATATAAGTGTTCAAGTCAGAGCCCAGCCTGTGAGTACTGCTCAAGAAGAATAATGGAATGACATAGGGTGACAAGTCTTACCTTTCTCCAAATACATTCCCATAGCAACCCACCAAATACTAACCTTAAAGTCAACTCCTTGACTTAAACCTCCTTTTCAGCTGGTCTCAGCTGAAATGCAGAAGAGCTGAGAGGTTTTAATCGATTGATTCATTGGTACTTGGGTTACTTGACTAGGGGAGTTTGATAGCCTAGTAACTTGGGAAAAAATTAACTCATTTTTCAAAGTGAGAAATGCTGTGCAGATATATTTAGGAAAACTCTCAGATTTGCCTCCTTCACTGAGTGAGATACCCCATAGCTTCTGGGATCCTAATCATCTCCTATGACAATCTAGCATCTACTTACTAGGAGGCAACAAGATTTTTGTGGATCTGGGGGATAGTATGAGTAGAACAGGAAGGCACAGCATTCCCCAGATTTTAACCATAAGGAATGCTGAGGCTCAAGCAGAAGCCTTTGCCCCAAAATATTACAATAAGAAACAAGGTTAGATGGGCACTATAATGAGAGAATAGGATGGTATCTACCCAAATCCATGTCCTCTAAAGCCCTCAGAATTGAATTAAGGCCCTTAGATATGTTGTTTAGTTATTATGATGGTACACTGGATTTGAATGGGCCCTAGCTCCAAGCATCCTAATAAGACTAGAATAGGGCAAGCAGGCACATACAGAGTAGACCAGCAGGTGAAGACAGGAGCAGAGACTGGTGGGAGGCATCTACTAGCTGAGGTATGCTAAGGACTGCCCACAACCACCAGAAGCTGTGGGAGAGGAGTGAACAGATTTTTTTTTCCCCTCAGAGCCTCCAGAAGGAACTAATCCTGGGGACACCTTGACTGCAGACTTAGCCTCCAGATCTGTGAAGAAATGCATGTCTGCTGTTTTCAGCCACCAAGTGTGTCATGGCAGTGCTGGGGAAACTAAAATAAGAGCTGACAGGCACAGATGGCCTCACACAGAGCAGGTGCTTTGCTTCTGCTTTGCAGCAAACCCCAAGGAAGGAGGTACGGTCCCCTTTCACAGACAGGAAAGCGTGGTACATATTTTTCTTTCTTTCTTTTTTTTCTGTGAAAAACAACCAAAGAAAGGAAGGGATTCTTTCTGATCACAGTCTGAGAGGTCATGGTACCTCACGGTATAGAAGGCCTGGCATGGAACCACAAGGTGGCAGGCCACATTGTGTCTGTAGTCAAGAAGCAGAGAGAGAGATGGATTTTAGTGCTCAGTAGGTTTCTACCCCCCTCCCCGCCACCTTTTTATCAATTATGAGACCCAAGCCTAGTTTATGGTGGTATCAACGTTTAGGATAGGTCTTTTCACCCTAATTAAACCTACCTGGAAATACCCTTACAGACACACCTTAAGGTGTGTCTCCTAGGTGACTCTAAATCTAGTCTATTGACAATGTGATTGTCACAGAAAAATGAGAACTAGAGAGGTTAAAAATTTATTCCTACTCACAAAGCTAGAATGGTGGTGTTGGGATCTGGGTTTATGTAAGTGTACTGAACTACAGCACTATGCCTCCCTCTCTGACACCTTAATTTTCTTTGGCTGGGGGTTTCGAGTGAAAAGTGTTGTTCCATAAGCATTATGTATTGGCTCATTGAGTTAACATTTTTGTCTATTTTGATCACCTATGTTTCCCAAGAGCATAGAGCAATTTCTGGCACAAAATAATTGCTTAATAAATATTTGATGAATAAATGCATACTCCTGAAAATTCCATGAGGTTAAGTATAATCATTATGTTCACTTTACAGAAGAGGAAATCAAGGTATGCAAATGATCTGTAACCAGCCTCGAGTCCTGAGCCTTTATGTCAGATCCTGTGGTGTGATTGATTTCTCTCTCCCCAATACACCAAATGACACTGGCATTTGTAAACCTAGCCCCTTAGAATCAGCTGCTAATCTGCCTTCACTTCACTGTCAGCATCCTCACTACCTTTTACTGTAGTGCTCAGGGCCAATACACACTGAGCTGTGTATTCTGCAAACACCACAGCTCTAAGCTGGCATGCCCCCACGGACTATCTATTATAATTCTGCCTTAATACACAGGGAATTGAAGCACAGAGGATAAAGTCTTTTGCTCAAGACCACATGGTTGGTAAATAATAGCACTGGTCTTTCTGATCTCAAGACTGCTGCTCATAGCCACTATGTAGGTGGCTTCACTTAACAGGTGTCCTTCCAGGGTGAACAATTACAGGTTAGAAACTGACAAGAAATTATTGACCCTGTTACCCTACCGTTTCTGCTTCTTCTTCCAGGTGTGTGAATATGACTTTTTCTCCTAGCTGCAGACCTACAATATGTGTGCACACTTAGGTCTTCTTGAATTGATTCTCTTCCATCTTTTCTGGAAGGCTTAAGGTACCTCCCAGCCCTTCTCTCCACTTTCCGTCACCTGAAGCTGAGGTTTGCTCTCATTTGCTTGTGTGTCAAGCAGAGAAAGTAGAGGACTATGAATATCTGAGGGACACATCAATGAGATAGATAAATACTGTTCCTCTCCCAGGAGATTTAATCCAGTGTTTTCTCCTTGCTCTCACATGTCCTGTCTTATTTAAAGCCCCTGGCAACTGCTGCCTTCATGTCATGGAGAACGGTTTCCTGTGAAATCCCAAGAGTCACCCCTCCCTTGAGCTAGGGGTCCTTAAAGCTAAGGTTCTGAAGTGGCATTGTGTTCTAACTGGGATTAAGTCCCTCAAAATGATAATACACAGGAGTTTCTGCTTTCAGAGAAAGATTTCTGGGGAAGGGTGGACATTAAACACTAGAGAAGGAGGCACCCTGCTCACAAGGAAGTCTGTCTTTGCCTCGAGCACTCTATAGTCTCTTCGGTCTGAGTGTCTAAGTCTTTCTGAACAACATAACAGGACCTGTAAGGAGAATATTGTTTGTTTGTTAATGCAGAAAATGAGTGCTCTTCCTCCCAAGTCACTTTCCCAACTGACAAGCCCTAGCTGGCCTGAGTCCCAGTATTCTTCATATGGACCATCACATGACCCTATCACCTATTCTTTCTAAATGCCTTTGATAGGACTCACAGTGGGAGAAAAGAATTCTCTCTTGGAAAGGGAAGGAAAGCAGATCCATCTAGGGCCACTCTTAGAACTTAGGTAATCAAGTCAAAGTGTTCTTAGCTTTCATGCTATGAGGAGGGATGAGAGGAGGAGGAAAAGGCTGGGGGAGGGGAGGAGAGAGCCTTGGTGCAGGGAAAGGCAGAAGCAGCAAAGGTGATGTTGAGTATTACAAGGGCCTGCAGAGTTATCATCATTAAAGAGGAAAAGTAATGAGTTAGCAGATAGCCTGAGCAGAGTCTCAACCCAGGGACAGGCATTTCCCATCCAACTCTTCCTTCTTTGGATGGTAAGTTCCAGCTTTTCAAACAAGACCAAATGATATAGTTAATGCAGATCTATGTGGTAGGAGGCATCAGTAATGATGCTATATTGCATTGGTTCATGGAGATTCTAGAAACTTCCATATGCATTCTTATATCTATGGCACCATAGTGAATACTCAATCAATATTTATTGAGTGAATGGGTCTCCTGGGAAGTGTAATATATTAGCATATCATCCCCTGATAATGGCTTTGTGAAAATTCATTTAAAATTAAAATGCACATCATATTAATGTAGCAAGAGGCACTGCTACATTAATTTCCACATTTAACTTCCACAGTTATCCTGAGAAAGTTGTGTTTATGACCTCAACAATATCAGGTAAACTTGCTGTTTATCATTTCCCCATCAGTGAAGCAGAGATCAGTGGAGCTCCTACCTCATAAAGCCATGTGAAAACAAGACGACAGAACACATAAAAAGCACTTGACAGTCTACCCTAGGAGACTGCTGCCTCCGCATCTCAGGAGACTTTCTTCATTCCTAGAAGATGAATCCACAATGGCGCCTTGGGATGCAGCGACCAGGTTAACAACTGTGATCCATGCTCCTGTTGAAGTCATCACCATGGATCCCACAGTTGGCAGATGCTTCCCATGATGATAGAAGTGGCTGGTACTTCTTTCAGCATCACAACCTTACTTTATAATAGCAATTTAGAAAGGTCTCTTGAATGTTAGTTGTTCTCGGGACAGCCCTCTGAAACACCGTGTGGTGTCATGGGCTAAGGAAACTGAAGGCAGATGATAGGGGAGCAGCTTGAATATTGGCTATGGCCTCTGACGTCCCTAACACTGTTCTGAATGGTATCACCACAGGTGCACAGGGACACACTGAATTTCATGACTCCTGTCCCTTACCCTGCCCACCCCACCTGAGCCTGAGGATTGAGTCTCAGTCCTGCTAACACCATCTTTCTTCTTCTACCAACTGTATGTTGCTGATATCTGTGTCAGCCTTGTGGGTAGACTAATCTGAAGACATCCCAAAGAAGAAAAGGAACACAGATCAGGAGAAAGAGGAGGAGAGAATAGATGCAAAGAAAAGTGAGACTTAAGAACACCCATCGGGAGGTGAGTTCAGCTATGTAAAAGGGCTATGATCCAGGCACCATTAACGTGAGGGCAGGCAGAAGGCCCACTTATTGGCTGAATCCAGTCAAACATTAATGAAACTATGGTCTTTTGCAAGAGCATCAGAGTCTTTTAACTGTTGGTACATCTCTCCAGACTGAGTTTTCAAATATAAGGAATTTATTTTATAGACAGCATTCCTTGCTTGAAAGATCTGGTTTGAGAGCAACGTTTTCTCCTAACAACAGCTGTGGGAGCTGGATAGCAGCTACCCACTCAGGAAGAGGCCATGTCACCTCTAATTCACCACAGTGTATGACACTGTCCATTTCTTTAACTTAAAATCTCTCTCCGGTCCCTAAAGGTACCTGAGCTTGGAAGCCTTCATTTATATTTTTTAGAATTGAAACACCGTTTCATTTTTTTTTCGATAACCCCAATACAAAGGCAATAACTGAAAACTGGGTTTGAAGGAAGTCAAGAGGGAGGAGAGGGGAAATAGAGATAAAAGAGGAGGGAAATTTTTAAAAAGTGGGAAGGGTGGAATTGGAGACAATGGTACCTACCTGGAAAGGGGCCCCAGGGACAGGACGCATAGTCATCAGGTAGCTTGCAAGGATTGGTGGAGTTGATGGTAAGAGCCTAGGGTTCCTACTTTGGGACAAGAGTCAGAGGCAGGCTGTGGGGATGGATGGAGTGGGCAGCTTGGGTTTAAGGTTCCTACCTAGAATGAGAAAGGGAAAAATCTGGGGCAAGGGTGGGGGGGGGTAAACAGGTGGAGCAAGCAGGAGGAATTGCAATGTTCCTGTCCATTGAGTCTCTCAACTGGCCTGTTTCTTTGAACAAGGAATGTGATCTTCCCGGGTCAGTAACTTTCTTCATTAATACAGGGCTGTGTCAACATGTTCATCATCAAATAATGAACTTTCCAAGGGACTCCTCTGAGCATAAATCAGAGGGAGATCCTTAAGTAAATTAGTCAACAACAGTATACTGTTTACATTAGCGTTCCTGGATGATTGATTTAATATTATTGAGCCTAGAATTTCTGGTACCACACAAATGACATCATTGCCACCTTCCTCTGCTTTATATTAATTTCACAAAGCAAGATACTTGGTCCCAAGTATTTCTAGGTTTAAGCGTCCATAAAGGACAGCGGAATGTGTGGAAATGGTGGGAGTCAGAGAAAGCTAAGGTTTAATATGCATTGTTTCATTAAAACATGAGTCAGTCTTAACTATGCAAGTAGTTTATATCTCCTTGACAACCAGAAGTTTGCCAATATTGCAGTTTATTTCTTATGAAGATTCTCAAGCCATATATTAATTCTGAAGGAGAGAGATCTCTCCTGCTAAGACTTCCTGTTTATTTGTTTGATTTTTTTTTTTTTAAAGTCTAGCACGCATAGCTCTCTAAGCAGCTTTTCCTAACCCAGTCAAGCTGGTCCGGAGAATGTATTCTTCGTTCAGTAAGTAATATGAGCCCTTGCTGTTAGCAGAGTAAGAGAAACCTTGCTTCTAGGGAAGCCCCAGGCCTAGAGGACAGAGATAGGCAGTAAATAAGACCACGGGGTTTCCCTGTAGCGACCAGCTGTGATGAGCATCCGAAGGAACTTAAATCAAGCCATGTAAAGTCATATAAGGGGGAGAGGGTTCTTTTGGAAGAGTTCTCCAAAATCTGCCCTGCTCCTGAGCTGTGACAGAGAGTAGTCCCAGGAATGTGGGAGGAGAGGAAGGCGTCCCAGGCAGAATAAGAGGGAATCGGTATGATTTGGAGGCACGCAGGACCTTGTTCTGGGTATGACACTAAAGGAGGCGGGAGACATGAGCTTGCTGTAACCAGTAAATGATCAATTATGAGATATTTTAAGGGAAATGCAGTTTTGTTCCTTTTAGGTAGCAACATTAATTGGAAAAAGGTTAATAAGTATTGGTGGGGGAAAACCCCTAGGGAACTTATTTTGATGAATAGAGAACACTTGTAATTATCATAGCGGGATTGTCTGTAAATAAATGCTCCTAAAAATGCCCAATTTGACATTTTAAAAAGAGTTTGTCCTCTTAGTCAGCTTAGACATGCTCTCTCAAAAATGCCAATACCTTCTGCACGTATTCTTAGTCTTTTCTTTTTCCCATTCCCCATAAAAGTCTTGAAAGCTCTCTCAGGAGTTTGGAGTTCTCCAGGTCACTTTCAGTTACATTTTTTTTTTTGTCTGAATTATCATGAAATCTTTATGTCTGGATTTGGGAGTGGGGAGTGAGCTTATGCTGGTTATTATTATTATTATTATTATTATTATTATTATTACTATTGTCAACTAGACAGGAAGTAGAGTCACTGGGAAGGGGAAACCTGGGTTGAGAAAATGTCTATCAGATTTGCCCTGTAGTCCATAGGGGCATTTTCTTATTTAGGGATTGTTGTGGGAGGGCTTAGCTCACTGTGGGTGGTGCCACCCTTGGGCAGGTGGTCCTGGGCTGTATAAGAAATGAGGCTGAGTGAGCAAGCCCTGGGGAAGAAGCCAGTCAGCAGCACTCCTACACCGCCTCTGCTTCAGTTCCTGCTTCCAGGTTCCTGCCTTAAATTTCTGCTCTGATTTTCCTTCATGATGGAATGTTTCTTGGGAAGTGAAACAAACCCTTTCCTCCCCAGGTTGCTTTTGGTCATGGTAATTATCATAGCAATATGAACCTAACTAGGACAAGGGCATTCCTAGAATGATACTGGTTGATAATTATTGCATTAGTAATATTAGTGACAGGAGTATGCTGTTTAATTCCATTTTGTAAGAGAAGAAAATGCAGACAAAATTGTTATGTAACTTAGCTAAGTTTATAGGGCAAAAGAATAGAATAATAAAGATTAAAACCCAGGCTTTCTGGACCATCGACTTCTACGTGTAGTAAGAACACCATATTATAGCTAAGTGGCTTGATTCCAGCCTGTACTCCACTATTAATTAGACTTTGGGCTTATCATCTCCACGGCTTGATTTCTTTGGTACCTACTTAGTCATTTCTCCTAAGTGCTGTCAAGTGTTCTGGGTGCTGCAGGTACCATGGAAACAAGAAGCAGAAGCTAGCTTCAAGGAGATTACCATCACAAGAAAAGAAGAGACATCATTAGACAATCGAATGAATAAATGTAGAATTCTAAGGGATGTGGGTATCTCATTACACAGTGGGCCTGTCCTAGCTTCAATGCCCAGAGAAAACAACCCTAAAAGTTTTTTTTGTTTTTTTGAGCTAAACCTGTTGAGTAGAGGTAGCTACATAACAGGTAGATAATTATTTGTGGGAGGGAAGATGTTGGAGAAGTCAACCCAGCCTGAGGAAAAATCCTTGGTGGGCAGAGAACTTAACCCTGGAATAAGATCTCAGGGCTTGGGGTCACAGAGTCTAGGAGACAGGAGAACCAGAAAGTAAGGCAGGTCTCCTCAGGCCCCTGAGGGACTTAGCAGTGTCCACAAATTATGACTGCTTTTGCTTAACTCCCGCATTTCCCTTTCAGGAACCTTCTCTCACCTCACTCTCTCTTTCAAAGGAGGAAAGCCTTGCTTAAGGGAACACCAAGTTTGAGGGGCTTACCATGGCTTACTTCTGGTTGGTCATCATCACCATCAGTCAGTACCTGGGGCAAATGGGGCTCTGACCTAATGTTTGTGTCCTCTAGAACCTGCTGCCAACCGGCCAGTCAGGCAGTACATTCCCTTCCCAGACAGAGAAAGCCCCTGACATCCTTGTTTTGACAAAAAAGCCAGAACTGCCAGGAAGGCCCAGTGGCTGAAGCCTTGAATGCTGGAAAGGAAATTAGTCTCAGCAAAAACACAGAGCTGTCAGACCCTTCTACTCTCTGCCTGGGATGCTAATCTGGCCAACTACAGTGGACATAGGCGACAAGGTCACACAGACACTTTGCATTGTATGTCCCCACCCCCTTGTTTTATTCCTGAAGATGTGATGAAGGGGGAGGGGTCTGGCAAACCTCTGCATTTATCAGATTTCCTCCACTTTGTGGAGGAGACTGTTTCCTCCTGTCTCTGAGGAAACAAAAAATGATGAATAGAAGGGACATCTCATACTTTATTGGCGTGGACAGGCAGGTAGGTCCCAGGACTGATTAATCCCAAGATGTTTGCAGTTTTTTTTTAATCTTTGTCAACTCAGAGTCAGCGTTTGTTGTTGCTGTCCTAAAGGAAGAGCAGAGGTTGAGCAACCATGCTCTCTTTGTGGAGTTGGAAGGAGAAAGATGGGAAAGTGTTGGTTATCCATCCCATAATAACTAATAGTTGCGCCTCAAATGTCAGACCTTCGGAGGGAAGCTGAGAAAACTCCATAGTTTCAGTTTGAGCTAACAAAATCTTCTTCCTGACATGGATAAGAGGATATATACAATGTAAGCACACACACACACACACACACACACACACACACACACACACACACACAAATACAAATACTAAGCAAGGATCACATACAAGGAAATGGGCTTTTCTCAAAAAGTTTGGAACTAAGAATGAGGCAATACCTTAGCTATTTTTCTGGTGCCATGATAAAATGCCCCACAAAAGCAATCTAAGGTAAAGAAGGGTTGACTCATAGTTCTGGGGTACACCCCACCATGGAGGGAAAATCAAGGCAGCCAGAGCCAGAAGCAGCTGAGCACATTGCAGCCTTAGGAAGAAGAGAACAGTGGACATTTGTGCTTGGCTTCTTTTCTCCTTTTTGCGTAGTCCAGGATTCTAGCTCAGGGGATCACTCATGCCCCATACAAAGGGTCTCGCACCCCACTTAATTTAATTGAGATAATTCACACAGAGGCCCTTCACTCAGGGTAATTCTAGATCTCATTCTGGGATTAACCTTTACAGGTAAGAAAATCCTTTGTTCCAATCCTGGGTTTATTCAATGTTTTCCCAAAGCATAGCCATATGTCAGCCTTTTGGGGATCGCTTGGGTTGCTGTGAAGCTTGGGGGCCAAAGTTAAGAACTTCAATACCTTTAATACTCTGACTCATGAACAGGGGGTTTAAGATTTGACCCGGCTTCTGTGAATCTCAAACCTTGGGCAAGCCACAGCTCTTCCTCTCTGAACCACAACTCATACATCCTCACCATCAAGGTCTGTGGCCCTGTGCAGTTCAAGATGGCTAAATTTAAAAGTAAAAATTTTAGAGTATTAGATTGAATATGTAATCAAGCCACCCCAGAATGGTGGTGCTAGGAAGCGGTTTCCCTATTTCTTTTGAAATGATTTGGAAAGGGGTTGGAGAGATGAGTTAGAAGTTAAGCGTACTTCTTGCTGTTGCAGAAGACCTATGTTCCACACCCAGCAGCCACACAGTGACTGTCAACCATCTGTTACTCCAGTTCTAGGGTGTCTGATGCTTTTTTCTGGCCTGTGAGGCACCAGGCACAAACATGGCACACATACATATATGCAGACACTCAGTCATACACATAAAATAAAAATAAATAATATTTTAAACATAAACACATGAAAAATGATTTTTTTCTGTGAGACTTTAATTTAATAATGAACTTAAAATTGTTTTCAATCTATAGAACTAGATAAAGAAATGATTCCAGAGTCCTACATTGCTTGATAAGACAATTCATGCCCTTGCTTATTGAGTTTTATTGTTCCTGTTCCTTCCTTTCTTCCTTCCTTTCTCTCTTTCATTGAATGTGTGTGATCTTTTGTTTTAAAATACTTGATTTCTATCGACATCAGTCTGGAGGTTGTGGATGTGTGTTGTATGAGTTAGGAAAAACACTTGCACTTCCCGGTGCTCTGAGCATCTCCTTTGTGTCTTCAGACTTCTGGGAAGCTTCAAGTCCATTTGCTGAAGCAAAAAGGGAAACCTTTGGAAGAGAGCCAAATGTGATTAGACTGCTCTTCCCATGGCCGGTGGGTCCACCATCCCCAGTGTGCCCTGCTGTGAGTCATACCCAACCTACTGCTCATGAGAAAATGGTCAAAAAAAAAATTTGAAGCAAAATTACTGGAGATGTGCTACTACTATGTGTTAGAGCAGACAATACCATTGCCCAACAATAGAGGGAAATTCAGTTTCTTAAATATGAAAAGTAGGAAAGTACCTCAACCTCTCTTATAGAAATTAGTTTTCAATGTGAATAAAATCTGGAGTTCTTGACATGAATATTCTAAATCTATTGAGTCTGATCAAAATCTCTGTATCTAAACATGCTTCCAGCTGAACCAGAACAGGGCCAATATTTCATTTGGTTTAAATCCATGTTTTTCTTCTCCCTCACAGAATGACCTAACTGATTTAGTAGCCAGAATTTCTCACTTAGAGAGTCTTCAAGAATGTGTGTGTGTGTGTGTGTGTGTGTGTGTGTGTGTGTGTGTGTGTGTTGGTAAATTGGTAAATGATTAGTTTCTATTATTAAATGAAATATCTATTTCTTAATTGTAAAGTTCCCTCACATCTTTGCTTTATGATAACATACTATTTTGTGGAGTTGAGGTTTGCTTTCCTTTTTTTTTTTTAAATTAGGAAAACCCAATGCAACTGTGAAGACTTTCATGCAAAATAACCCAAAAGAGTTCCTACTCGACCAGTTCCCAGATAACAGAAAAACTAAATGAGTGTGGAACAGTTTATCATTTTTTTGAAACAGGATACATTTTTCCCATGTTCAGATCTGAAAATACTCAGCTGTAATTTAATCTACCTTTATTAGATTACCCAGTTATGTCCATAAAATCGTGGAAAGCATCTAAAATTAAGATGTAAGGTCAGAGAAGTGGGCTGGATGTGAGAATTCCTGCTGTTCTCTCCTGACATGTCTTCTCAGAGACACTGTGGGCAAAGCCCTTGGCTCACTAGAGACAGAAGGACTCAATGTCCCTCAGGAGTCTTCACTGGGAAGTTTCCTGCCACTTCTTTCATTTTGATTTCAGAGTAACCTCAGCCTCACATTCTCAGATGTACAGAAGGTCAGAAATGGTTGGGTTGTCAAGTTGTCCTCTACTGATTAAACAAGCAAACAAACAACAACAGCAACAAAAAAACTTCAGTGTCAAGCATGTTGATGTGTACCTATAATCCCAGCTACTCAGAGGCTGAGGCAGAAGGATGCCAAGCTTGGAGCCAGCCTGAGTGAATTTAGCTAGGCATTCTGTATTTACTTTGCTACCTCTGAAGACCAATTTCATGTTAGTCACCTGACAGCCCCCAAGCCATAGCATCATTTATAGTACCAAAAGTAAAACAGAAGGAAATAATACTCGATGTAGCAGTTACTCATGTTGGCTCAAATTCAGGTACATAGGACATAGCTTCTTGTTTTTGTTTTTTAAGTGAATCCTCGTTGGCTTGAGAATGACAAGTCAATAGGAAGTTCACCTTAAGTTATTATAGGGTCTGATATCTTCCCAGAGCTCCATGTTAATCTAGGAGCCAGAGGCAGCACCCAGAGTGTAGGAAGAAGGCTTCAAACTCCAGGCTATTATAGTGACCAGTCATTTACCCATAACTTGGAGCTCAGTGGTCACTGTAGGTAGTGGTTTCTATTTTGTGGTCCTTGTGGGGAAACATGATTTTTTTCTTTCCTTTTAAAAAGATTTTATTATATTTGCTTGTTTATTATATATAAATTGTGTGTGTGTGTGCGCACGCGCACAGGCATTTGCCAGGACCCATTTGTGTGGGTCAGAGGTCAATTTGTGGAAGTTGATTCTCTTTCCTTCATATGGGAGCCAAGGACTGAACTCAGACCTCTAGACTTGGCAGAAAGCACCATTAGCTGTTGAGCTATCTCACTGGCCTGATTGTTTTTTTTCTTTGTGATCAAGTTGCAATGTACTTAGCAGATGTATTGGAAGATGATCTCATCTGAATGACTAACATTTTTCAAATCTTGTGAACTCTCTTTTTTCTCCTTTGGCTAACTTCAAAACCATTCTTCTCTTGTTTCTGGCTGACCTCAACAGTACAGTCTCTTTTTGGGTTTTCATGAACAGCAGGAAGCACTGATGTTTTCAGGTAATTTCTATTTTGTTCCACCTGTGAACAAAATAATGCCTGAGGAAGCCATTCCTTCTGAGACTATCTGCTGGCAGTGGAAGAAGAAAACAGCCTGGAGACTGGTAGACAGAATGTTGATAGTGGGTGTTCTCTTTGTCTCTTTGCACTTCATGTCCATGGGAGGAGTCTTCTTCCTCCACCCATTCATGTTGGGTTTGTCTTGTGACTTGCGTTAGCCAATGGAATGATAATGAACATGACCTTGACTGAACTTGGGCTTGAAGAAGTGCAAAGTGCTTGTGTGCTTCAGTGTCTCCAATGTACAGCTGCCATTGTCATTGGTACAGGTGCAAGTGGAACATACCTGGATTAATTCATGAAGCCAAACTCAACCCTCAGACACATGATGAAGAAGTAACTGTTGATACATTTGATATTTAGTTCTGTGATGATTTGTTTTTCTAAAATAGCTAAGTAGATAGAGATAAAAATGGAAGTTAGCCTGGATGCACTTGGTGCTCATCCATGATATTAAAACAGTAATTGTATTAAAAATCATAAGGCACAAGACTGTGAAACTAAATATCTGCCTATTTCCATGTGTATTAATTACTTGTTGCTATGACAAAACACTGGACAAAAGCAACTTAGGGAAAGAAGGGTTTATTTTGGTCTACTATTTGAGGGTACATCATGGCAGGGGCAGTCTACCAGCAAGAGTGCTCAAACTATAGAGACAGGTGAGTAGGGCAGTTGGCCACCTTGCATCTGTAGTCAGGAGGCAGAGGGATGACTCTAGGGCTCAGTTGCCTTCTTCATTTTTGCCTCTTTCGTCAGAGCCCATAGGACAATGCTATCCATACCCAGAGAGTGCCTTTCCTCTTCACTCTTACTTCTCTAGAAACAGGATCACTGGCACGCCCAGAGGTGTGTCTCCTAGGTGATTCCAAATCCAGTCAAGATTATGATGAAGATTAATCATAATATCACAGCCTGGCATCATCTTATAAATTATTTATTCTTCTTAAAAGCTAATGTTCATTTAATGCCTTGGAGTTCACAAAGTGTTCTCTTATCCATTTTCTTCTTAATTTGTTTTATTGTTCAGGGCTGAGATGAGGTTGATGTCATTAACCATGTCTGATGGGAAGATCAGTGTTTCTCCACAGTAATAAGTCAGTTTTGAATTCCAGATTGGTGTTAAGACTCTAACCAGATCTCCTTATTCTTCCTTCAATACTGTGGCAGTCCCTAGAACTTATAGCATAGGGATAGACTCCAGAGTTCTCTGAAAATACCTAAGGAAGAAGATCATCAAACTTCTGCATTAGAGTTGTAAGTGTAAAGACAAAGCTAGAAGTTTCATCCCCCTAATTCTAGTTATCCTTCCCAAAGTGTTGGAAGTAATTGCAGGTAGGGTGGTTGTCACAGTTAGCTTCAGTTGTCAACTTTACAAAACCCCAGTGTTATCTGGGAAGACAGAATTTTAGTTGAGGAATTATCTCCATAAGATTGACCTGTTGGGATGTCTGTGGGATAATTTTTGGATCGCTAATATTGCTAATTGATGTCAGCCCAGTCCACTGTGGGTGGTACCATCCCTAGGAAGGTGAGTCTAGATTGCACAAGTAAGGTATCTGAATGATGAGTCTGGAATCAAGCCAAAAAGCAGTGTTCCTCTATAGGGTTTTACTTCAAACTTCTGCCTTAAATTCCTACCCAGGTCTCCTTCAATAATGGACCTGTAAGCTAAAATAAACCCTTTCCTCCCCAAGTTGCTTTTGGTCAGAATGTTTTATCACAGTCACAGAAAATAAAGTAGGAGTAGGGAAGAGAAAACTAGATGCTATCTGAAATGTTTCAGAAATTCCGACTTAAACAGAATGTTTAATTAAATGTCTTTCCTGTATTTATGTGCATCTGGGGGGCTAATGTGAAAGACCTCCTATGTGAGTATTAGAGTGTACTTCAGTTCTCTAACTTAGAACTTTACTGACCTTAGAACATTTTAAGACCAGATGATCTTGTTGGATGAAGGTTCCATGACAACCACTGTGGGAATCATTCTGGTTCTTGCCTTTGGTATCTTCCTTCTATGATACTCAGAGCTGTTGTTACAACAGGCACCCCCTGGGGCCTTGGAGGGTTCATTAATAACTCAGTTATAATTCTAAACATCTTAAGGGGATGATAATGCAACATGTTCATTTCTTTGAAATCCCAAAACAAAACCTTGCTTTAGTTAACTTGAAGATGCTATGAAAATTCACTGGGTTAAGTAAGTTATTGAGCAACTAGGATTTGATAAGAAAAAGGGACCTGGGTAGTTTGAGGAACTTCAGCCCAGAGGGTTGCTGGAAATGCCACTCAAACAGTGGACACAGAGACATCCCTGTTTGCATTTTTCTACTGAGGTTACAGCTTTCTGAGAGACAGAATCTGATTTCCCTGGCTTAGGTCAGATGTCTCTGCTCCAGAAGCATTTAGTATGGAGACAGGACAGAAGGTGCCGTGGAGACAACCCCTATGATCTGGGCAGCCATCCCAATCCGTGTCTGCTGCATCTGGCCTGAACAAGAGTCACCTCTTTGGGGAAAGAGGGGAGAGGTTGGTTTGAAGATGGTACATACCATGAAAACTACCCTTGAATGACTGTTACATTTTCCTGCAGGGTTTGAAGATGGTGAGGTTCTTCCTTTGATCATTCAAACTTGAATTTTTGAACACTTAGACTCACAGATGACCGGGACAAGTATGTTTCCAATTTGAGAATTTTCTGAGACATACAAGCTGTTACCTACGAGGTGTTGAGTGTATTCCTCTGTGCCTTCTGAGTCCTCTCTAGCTCTCTCTTCTTTTATTAAAGGTACAGTACATTGTGTATATGATACAACCCCTCTGTGTACAGAGAAGGATTAGGGTGACAACCAAAGAAAATGCCAATATCGTCCTTGTACATTACTCATGAATGGATGATGCCATGAGGATGATGTCAGGAAGGGACGTCTGGGAGCCATGTTTTTATGGATAACTCAAAGACAATCCAAACTTTTACTTTTTAGAGATTGAGTCAAAGACCGAGATTTTTCTTCTTCTTTCTGAAATTTCAAATTCAGAAACAAATGAGGCAGTTAAAAAAAAAATGAGCCCCCAAGGGCACTACCACCTACTACTATACAGCACTGTGGGGCTTTATTTGAATACATTTTGCTTTTATTACTTTGTTCTCATTCCTCACTGTGAGTTACACAATAGTGTGGGAAAATGGTTAATGCAGAATAAAAGTTAAAATTAAAGCAACTTTTTCCACTATGGTGCTGTCTCCTTCCCACTCCCTTGTCCCAGGAGGCCTGTTCAACTAGGTTTAGTAGCACAAAGGCTACCCAGTTCTGGACCTGTATTCATGATCTATCTAAATAGATTGATCTCCTAACTTCTAGACAGAATCATTTATGGTGATATTACAGCCAGAATTGATATGTGATGAGAATGCCTCACTTAAGAGTCCTGGAAATTTGTGGGACTTATGAAGGATTCACTTTAACTCAAAGAACTTCTCATCTTGAGAGGATAGAATTTTGGATCCAAATAATCCAAGAAGATAGCCACTCTTGAAAGACTGTGACATCAGACAAGTCTCGTGACACACACAGCTTCCCTGTTTCTCTCTGCTCACCTGAGGGATGACACCCAACTCTTTTCACTTTGTCCAGAAGATATCTCCACTCCAAAGAGTGACTGGATCCTACTTCTTATCATTACCCAAAACTTTATTGTGTATTTATGTTGCCAGGCTCTGTGGGGGCCACTTTTATATCCATTTTTTCTGTTTAATTCACAAACGTCTTTTCAGAAAACACATTGAAATCCCACTTTACATGTGAGAATTTGAAACTCAACAGTCTTTACTCCTCCTCATCCTTTTGTTTCTTCTGCTACTTCTTCCTCCTCCTCTTCCTCCTTCCCATCACCACCACAGCCACCACCACCATCATCTAGTGGCCAGAATGGAAAGATCACTCAGAATATATGACTAACCTGGAGGACTGAATCAATATCTATGAGATAAATCAGGTATACCCAATAATAACATCATGTCAGAGCAAAGGCACTAAGTGGTTTTTGGTACCACATTTAATTTAATCATCACATTGATGTTCTTAAGCAGGTAGTAATACAGATTCTATTTTAGAGATGGGGAAGGGGTTGTATTAGGGAGTTGAAGAAATCTTCTAGTAGCTGAGCACTCAGTACCAGCCCTTGGGCAGGTATCAGTGCTGTGAGAGCAGGAATCAGTGAGAAAGACTCAAAAAAGTCAGGAGAGCTTTGGACTGCAGTGATGATGGACAGGCCAAGTGAAAAGCCTTCCACATATTCAAATGTATGGGGCTGTGTCACAACATCCAAGCGTTAAGGACATAAGAAGTTATTTCTCTGTCACGACTCTGCAGAAAGCCATGGACAGGTGACCCAGTGGTTGCCATCAGCTAGGAGCTTTTCTTCAATGAATGAGGTACTTTCTGTCCTTTCTCTGTTCTCTGCCCTCCATACTGTAAGTATGCTTGGCCAGGTAGTCCCCAGTGTGACCTACAACCCATTGTTTGCATGGGGAAGTTGGGAATCTAGGTTTAATGTTGAATAAAACAACACAACATCGATATACCTGACCTTTTCATCCTTCAATCCTTTTTGGCAAACAACGGGATTCTACTTTTTAAGTCAAACTGTTCACATAATATCCCTCCAAAACATAAGCCATGATGAATTTTTAAAGGGATCAAAGCCCCACAATAAAGGAATGAGCTTTAATGAGGCAGTAGTTTGGCCTGGATCAAGAGAAACAACAGTGGGATTTAGGTAACAGCACCTTCCAAAGTGCTGAAAAACACTGACAGATAAGACATGTGGCCGGAATCCCAGAACCCTAGTCCTAATAGTGAAGGGAGAGATGAATGGAAGCAGTTACAAACACATATATACTCGGAGAGGTCATGGATTGGTAATTGCTGAATCTCTGTGACTTGTACGTTGAGTGTTCATTATATTCCTCTTTCTTTTACTTACATTTCATACAATAGTGTCTGTAGTACTTTAAAAAAGAGGAAGCACTATGGATATAGTCTAGTCTTCTATTCTATAGAAAACGTCCTCACACTGGAAATATTAGTGTGACCAAGGTTGTGGGTACCACTTAACCTCCAAGTCCTGCCTCTTCGACCTCCAGGGTTTATTGCCATTCTGCTCTCCTTCCCCACTTGTTGCTACCCTAGACCCAGCCATCACTGACATCATTTATTCAGATAACCACAATGCGTGTATGCTTAGCCATCTTGTTCCTAGCAGTTCTCACCAATCCTCTGTGTGGGAGTGATCGTTCTCAGAATGCCAATCTGATATTCTCATGAGAAAAGAGCCAGACACAGAATGGTATCTGTAACTAGGAGAGAGGGGACCATAGGCACCTGTGTGCATATTTCTACGCTATTTATCTCTGTAGAGGAAAACTGTACAGACAAGACAAAACTAATAAAGATAAACATTAATAAAAATGGAAGAAAGAGCTCTGTGTAGGGCACACGTTAACAGTAAAATAAATTGTCTCCCCTGATGTTGCTGAGAGAAATTTTATTTGCTTATGATATGTAATATATGCAATGCTGGATTTGGTTTGCTAATGTTTTGTGGAAGAGTTTATGCATATGTATGAGGGGTGTTTGTCAGTAGTCTTCTTGTGCGACGCCTTTGGTCTTAGTTTCATACAATGAGTTAAGAAGTGTCCTCTTCTACATTTTTCTGGAAGAGTCTGTCAATAATTGCCTGTTTCTTTAATGATAGAACTCACTAGAGGGACCACCTAACTGAACTCTTTTTGTGGGAAGATTTAGTTATGAATTCAATTTCTCTACTTGTTAGGGTTTCATCCTGACTTCAAATTTTCTTTTGGGGTTAGTTTTAATAATTTTAATAATTAGGTCTAATAAGTTTTTTCTTATCATATAGATTGTTTGTATGATGGCCTAAAGGTAGCCAAGGGGTTCACATTTACTTTTTAATCTCTGTAGAACTGGTGGGACCGTGTTCTCATATCTGATTTTGATGATATACATTTTTTTTCTTCTTCTTGGCTAGTCTAGTCAAAGATTTGCTCATTTTATTGATGTTTCCTAAGGTTCCTCCTGTGACTGTGTGTGGGACTTTCACTAACTGTTGTTTCCAACACTCACTCACGTCACTCTGAATTCATGTAAGATCATCATGCCTGGTCTCTGAGTTCTGAGGGATCTTATGCATCTCATCTTTTCTTTTTCAATAAATTATGTATGTATGTGTTATATGTGTGCATGTGTGTGCACACACATATGATCACAAGACACAGGTCAGAGGAGGATGTTTAGTAGCTTTTGTTACTCTTTGCTCTGTTCTCTCTAGACAAGGTCACTTACCAAACCTGGAGGCCACTAGTTTTTGACTAGGCTGATGGCAAGCAAGCCTCAGTGTTCCTTCTGTCTCCGCTTCTCCTAGCACTGGGTCTCAGGCACGTGTGGCCATGTCTGGCTTTGCACATGTGTAGTAGAGATCTGAACTGAGATCCCCCTGTTTGCTCAGAGTGCTCTTACCCTCTGAGCCACCTCCCCAGCCCATCTTATGCACCTTTTGACTTACAGCACAGCTTCGGCACATTCTTAAGCTTATTGAGTGGATGAGTTAATAATCTGTCCATCTTTATCCTTTGAAGCTGGGCTTAGCTATTATTTCTGTAAAAGAGTTTCCTGACATCTTCCAAGTTAATCCCTCTTCTTCTGCACCTTATGTACACATTTGCAATTCCATTCCTATTGAACCACATATTATTATTTTTTGCCTTTCCAACCACATTGTGAGACTTGCAAACTGGGACTGTACTCAATCACCTATGCCTTACCTAGGAATAAACCTGGCCCAGTTAGGGTCTCTATAGAAATGCCAAACTACCAAAACTTGCAAAACTATCAAAATGGACACCAGTCATCATGTATATATTGTCTTTAGCAGAAATTACAATTAAAACATTTATCTCATTTGGGCCTTAGGAAAGAATCTCAGATGTGACTCCTGATATGATTAGGAAATGCAAATGCATTTGAGGCATCATCACCACCCCACCACCATTCCAAATCTTCTCGTCACTGTAACAGTACTTTTTAATTTTTAAACATTTATTTATTAATAACTATATTCACTTATAACAAATACACTTAATTACCTACTATTCCTATAAATTCCTACAACCCCTAAGAATGCGTACAACCCCTATACATTCCTACAACCCCTAAGACCTAACCACTAAACCTCTTGATAAGGATACAGTCTCTGGGGCAAGTCCTCGGTTACCAGGAACACAGTCTCTGGGGTAGACTCTTTAATGCACTTAGCAGTCCTTATTCTGGAATATCTCAGATGCAGGTTCATCAGGGTAAATTGGCTATAGCAGTCTCACCTTAAATAAGGCTTAAGGCTTTCTTCTCTCTGGGAGACCTCAGCATCTGTAGGCCAACTTACTTCCTTCGTATCAGCAATTCTGCAGCTCTGCCTCAGTCTTTAAAGCTGGCCACAGTTCCGTTCAGGCCACTGTTTGGACAGGTCAAACCCCTCTAGGCAAAAGCTGAGCCACCGGGTTTGGTCCTTGACCTTTTGCTGTCTTGCTGAGACTTTATGTGCTCACCAGCTTCCTTCTGCCTTAGGGAGATCTGGCCATTGGTCTACCAGCACTTTCTCCAGCAGTACTCTCGGAGCTCTCTAGTATCGGGGCCCTTAGCACTCAGCTCTCTGGGCTCATCCACTTGTCCTTAAATAGGATCTCTCCTTGTTTCACCTGCTTCAGCTTAATTTGGGCTCTGCCCACTTAGCAGCTGAAAACAATGCCAGGTCATAAAGTCTTTCCTTCTTTCACCTGGCTTCAACCTTGTTTTTCAGTCCAAAGAGACTCCCCTCATTTCACCTGACTTCATCCATAAGCTGATAAGCTAATGGCTCACAGCCAAGTTGATCTTCATGCCCCGAATTAAGAGACTGTATCAGAAACCTAGTTATTCACTAAATCTAACTTATATTAATCTATCAATCCCTACACGCCACTCTCAGTCACTTGCCTACTCGTTGTCACTTTGTATTTTTCTTGCCTTTTTCTCTGCTAAGATTTCAGTAGGACATTGGTTAAACTATTATTTTCAAGAGATTCCTGGTGGGAAGTTTGATTGCCATAGCCGAGGAGGCAAGAATGGAGAAAAAATAGAATAAATGAATGAAGTGTCAAGGGAGGACTGGTGGATGGAATTTTCCTCTTCCTTCTCAGATAAGTCACTTCCTTCCTTTGTGCCTCAGCTTTCTCATCTATCAAAGCAGGTCTCATGTTAGGGGAATGGTTCAGCAAATAAAATGCTTGTCACACAGGTGTGAGGGCCTGAGTTGGAGTTCCCAGCACTCCTTTGAAAATTGGTCACAGTTGTGCACATCTACAATTACAGTATTAGAGGGTGGTGGTAGAGACAGGTAGATGCTCACTCAGTGTTCACTGGCTAGCTAGTCTAGTCAATCATCAAATCCCAGGTACAGTGAAAAACCCTGTCTCTAAAAAAGAAAACATATGAATGTGCTAAGGGGACTTATAAGGAGGAGGGGAGGAAAGTAGGTATGGCAGACTGGGGTTATAATAATATCAGAGTGAAGATCATTATTGTATAGCAAGTTCTTGCAAAGCTAGAAGTTCATTTAAGACTTAAGAAGTAAACAACTCAGAAGTCTCAGGAACTCCCTGAAACTGACCAGATTCACAACTTCCCTCCCTCTTCAAGGTTATATAAACAGTACGGACTGCTGAAGAGACAGAAATAAGATGAGCTTCTTGGAAGAGGAAGATTAGACAAGCTGCTTAGAAGATGCTCTCTTAGATGCCTTTAGATTGTGCAGTGGGCTCCAGGTATCCAGCTTTTATGAGCTGTCACTCAGTTGGGGGTGGGCTTTTTGTGATGCAGCTGCCTGTGAGTCATTCTTGCTCCTGTAAGTAACCCGTCACTCACTCATATTCTTGAAAGTAACTGCAGTAAACTCATCGGTTCACCAAGTTGGATTTTGGTGGTATCCTTACTTTGGTCTGCTCTCAGTTTCCTATCTAGGATTAGTAGACATTTGCTCTCTTCTCCTAGGAGTAGTGATACACAGATGTTATACATGTATGAAGTTACTGAATAACAAACTCAAGGAAAATTTGCAAAAGAGAATAAAGATAAAAATGAGGGGGAGTAACTGAGGAAGGCATCAATGGCATCAACCACTGCTCTTCACATGAACAAGTGCATGTATGTGCACCTGCATGTCCATGTCCACATGCACTCATGAAAACGAATACATACCTGCACACACACACACACACACACACACATGCTCATACACACACAGAGCATACTTCTCTGTATAATTTGCAAGCCTCTCATGTCCCAGAGTCTGTGACATTTTTATTTTTAAATAAAACCCAGGAAAATAATGATAGGATTTCAGAGCCAGACTTGTCTTATACCAGGAAAAAGATATTTGGCCAGAAGATTGGGTGCCACAAGAAGAGGAAAAAAACCTGGCTGGCCCAGGACCCAATGTGGCAATTTATGTCTGATCTTGGGAAGGACAGAGGAATATTTTGCTACTGTTCTGTCTCTACCTTGTAAAAAACAAATGGTGGGAAAAATAAATATTCCAGGCCTTCTGATAAGAAGGTCAGAGAGTCCAAGTGATAACTTACCATTTTACATTATTCCCCATATCCCTGTTCCAACCACCTACAGACGTGCTACTCTAACCTCCCACTCCTGGCCGCTGTCCCTGGCAGATGTCACTAATTGATTATAGCACTCTTTCCTTCTGAGACCAGACTGGGGAGCTCTCCCAGTTCAGCGTATTTGATTGGAGTTGGCATGGGAGCTGAAATCTCTTTTGCTATCCTGAGCTCAAATTTCCTCTTTGATTCAAGCAGAGAAAAGTAATAAAAAGAGGGTTATAATTTAAAACAGATAAGGGACCTTAGGTAGGTTACCTGTTTAGAGTGTTGTTTTATAGGCAGACTCCTCAAGGCCTGTCAGTTTAAACAGAATGGGTTCTGGATTTTAGAAGTTCATGTCTACTTTTGAGACAAGGGGGCACATTTGGGGCACAGAGACCCCCACACTCTGGCTTTTTCAGGACTCATTAGGATTCAGGAGATCCTGAGTCTGGACACATCAGATGTGTGATCAGCCTTAGGTGTCCATGCAGCAGCCAGGTCATGAGCTATCTTTGTTAATCCTGTCCAACTTCTTGACAAGTTCTCTCAGGTCAGAACAATCAGATTAGTCCTAAGTAAGGCATGGCTGACACTGTCAGAGGAAGCCCACGGGGATGGCCCCTTCAGCAGTTGGTGCTAACATCTTCCTGGGCAAGAAACTCCCTTTGTGTGTGCCTTGTTTCAGGTTTAAATTGCTTTTATTTGTCTTAGAGGCTGGATCAATAATCTCAATCTCTCAGGCTCTGTCTTTCTGTGTGTGTCTCTCTCTGTCAGTAGAACTACAATAAATCACTTTTGATGGGGAAAAGAAAGTAGAGAAAATGTCATAACAGCAGAGATTAGAGAGGGGGGTTTGCGAGACTATAAGTAGAGGAATAATAGATAATGTTTATTGGGGACCTTCTTTACATGGGGCACTGCATCTTTGCATTTAATCATGAAAATCTACAACTTCTAATTTCCATCTTAATGATGAGTGATTTTTGACTCCAGTAGGTTAGATAATGTTTCCAAAGCCCTATGGTGAGTTTCTAGTGGAGGGAGGGAAATCTGTGCCACATCCCTGAGTACTTCCTCTGCTTTCCCCGATCTCTTTCAATGTGGATGGCAATGTTAGCATTGAGTTTTCCCTCTCTGTCTGTTGGCTCTCAGCTCTGTTCTCAGAAAATGTTTCATGGTAGCAAGACGGCTACCATCAGTGCCAGACACAGGCCCTGTGCCTTCTGTCATTCAACAGGAGAAATGATTCTCTCTCTATGATCCTAACAAAAATCCTGGGGTTGTGTTTTTGGTCTGTGACCTGCATGAAGTGCCCCGCCCTGAGCCGTTACTATGGTCAACTGGAAAGAATGCCTTGATTTTTGAGACTTACATTAACTGCCTACCCCTGGAAACAGTGAGAGAAGAGATGGCTTACATCAGAGACCAACAGTTGATGGGATAGTATTCTATACAAAATTCGGGTATGGCATGCTGAAGAGATATTATTAGGTGGGCAAAAACAGTAGAAATTCATTTATTAAGACTTTTATTTGTATGATACCACCTTAAACCTGAAGAACTAGCCTTTGATCATATATCAGCTAGAGTTTTGTCCTGGTCAAATCCCAGGTCTTGAACCTGGGCAGGGTCTTACAAAGTACTGTGCTCACCTTATGTGTTGTGTTGAGTTTTTGTTGTTATTGTTACCTTATTATGTTTTTGTTTTTGTCAATTTGACAAAAATGTCAGTCTTCTGGGAAGAAGAAACCTCAGCTGAGAAAACGCCTCCAACTAATTGTCCTGTAGGCAAGTCTGTGGGGCATTTTCTTAATTGATGATTAATGTAATCGAGTGCAAACCACTGTGGGTGGTGTCAGCCCCAGGCGGGTGGTCCTGAGTTGTCTAAGAAAGCAACCTGATCCATCCATGGGAAACAGACCAGTAAGAAGCATTTCTCCATGGCCTTTGCTTCAGTTTCTGCCTCCAGGTTACTATATATATGCCTTGAGTTCCTGCTCTGATTCTGCTAGATGGATCATCTTTGCTTCTCATATTGCTTTTGGTCATGGTGTTTATTACAGCAGTGGAAAGCAAACTGGAGCAATGTGCAACCTCCTTTGTCTGTCTTTCTCCATCTCTACCTAGCAGCAGGTCACAAAGACCCTTCAGCCTTTATAGATGAAACTATGGGTTCTCTTCTCATTTTGGAAGAGGTTGTATCTTTGCCTTCAAGATAATTTGAACTCTGCCATATCTCTGGTCTATGTGGTAGGGATCTTTGCCTTTTAAATGAATTTAATGATTCATTAAGTCCTACTGGACTCTCAGCCACCTTTTCCATTCTTTTCTAGTTCTTTCTCTGTAGAACAAACAAACATTCTTTGATTGACCAAACATCAGAGAGGCTCCCAAACCTTCTGCTACACCTGTCTATGGCTCCATGGAAAACCAAGCTTGAGTGACAGCCTTGCTGAATCACCGTAGCAAGAACTTCCACACCCTCAACAGCCAAGCCCTCCGTCTCTCATCCTGTTATAGCCTCATGGCCTCCGTCCTCCAGGTGTGTAACGTTGTGCTAATCTGCTGTCAGCAATAAGAGAGATGGCCCCGCCATTAAGAGCAATTTCACTTTCACAGAGGACTGAAGTTCAGTTCCCAGCACCCACATCAGATGGTTTACAATCACCGGCAATTCCAGTCCCAGGAGATCTGATGCCTTCTTCTGGCCTCCATAGGCACTCACGTGTACACATCTACATACATGAACACACACATACAGCAAGAGAAAGAGATATACACATACAAATGCAAAATTATTCTGCTAGATAATTTTAGATAGAATCCCTCTCACTTCTGCAGTTCCCTCCTACTAATTTTCCATCCATGTTCCCACCTACAAATTCCACATTTCTTGGGTATAAATTCTCACTTGCCAGTGATGTATTTTCAGTTGAGCTCCTGTCCCACGGTTAAAGTTTTGTTGCAGGGGTCCCTATGCTAATCACAATGAAGCCCAATAAAGTTTTCCTTACCCTATAATATGAATAAATTTTAAAAACTTAACTTATTTAACTATATCCTCTGACACTGGGTTTTCATTCTTTAAAAAGATGTTTTTAAATATTAATTAATATAATTAATTAATTAATTTTAAAATATTAATATTGTTAATATTAATATTAATATTGGGGATGGCTCAGTGTTAAAAGTGTTTACTGCTTTTTCAGAGACCTGAATGTAGTTATCAGTACCTCCAGGGCAGCTTACAACTTCAGTTCCAGGCTATTAAATGCCCTCTTGTGGTCTTTTCAGGTACTGCATGCTGTGGTGCACAAACACACATGTGGGCCGTTATACATTAAAAAACAAAATAAAATTACACTTCAAAATAATTGATATATATATAAATAACAGTAATATAACATATTGATATAAACAAGTTGTAATGTATATACAATGTACATAGCATAGTTATAAAGCAAATGTCCATGAACACATCACCTCTTGCAACAACTCTTCCTGCTAAGGCTTCATGTGTTTTTTTTCAGATTTCTTTTCCTCTTTATGCAAACAACCATTGTGCTGAATTTTAAGTCATGTGCTCCTTGCTTTTTTTTTCAACATTTATTTATTTCTTCAAGTTACATCTTAATCACAGTCCCCTCCTTCCTCCTCCTCCCAGTCCCACCCTCCTACCCTCTTCCCCCTCACCCTCCTGTCTGCTTTTTTTAAAAGTTAAGGCATATCTTTTTACCTCCAACAACTCCCCAATTTAGTCCAATAAAAGGCTCTTTTTCTTATAACAATAAATACAATACAAAGCAATAAGAATAATTAGGCCACAATTATGAAAATTCTAAGGTATAACATACATTCCCAATGCCCAGTCCATACATATTTGGCAACTGATATTAATATTCTATTATCTATCTATCTCGAGTTTAAAGTTCTATACCTAACTCAGTTTCCGTATTTCTTCAAGTTACATCTCAGTCACAATCCCTTCCCTACTCTTCCCTCCTGTCCCACCCTTCCACCCACTTCCCCCTCAACCCCCCCATCCTCTACCTTTTTTTTTTTTAGTTTAAGGTAGATCTTTTCCCCCCAACAGCTCCCCCTTTCAGTCCAACAAATGGTTCTTTCTCTTACAACAATAAATGCAATACAAAACAACAGAAATAAATAGGCCACAATTATGAGAGTTATATGGCTTAGCATACATTCTCAATGTCCACTCCATATGTATTTGGCACCTGACTTTAACATTCTACTATCTAACCATCTCCATGAGTTTAAAGTTCTATATCTAACTCAGCTTTCATACTGACTTGCATCACAATTTTAAAAACATCTTCTTAGATCCAGAACACACTCTTGATTCCTAAACAACTCAAAATTTAACTATAAGACTCTAGCTATCTAGTCTTCAACCACCTCAGAGACCTGAAAGGGATAAATATACCTGATTATATAGGAAGTGCAGGGCCCACATCTTTCAAAACTAAGAAATGACATACCAGTGGCTGCCTGGATAGTTCCCATTTTTCTCTCCATACATTACAGCATCAATCTTCAGCCGTTTGGTCTCGTTTCTCTGACAGACATTGATTGTAGAGCAGAAATTATGAAGGACTTACCTACACTGTCTTGGCAGAGCTAGGCTGTCGACTTACCTGCTTCCAAGTTTTGTCCTTTTTGGACAGCAGTCTGTCTACAGTTGAAGCAAGGAGTTTTTCTTTCAAGAGATAGGCTTGCCACTAATTCAACCATCTCACACTGGAGATTCTTCGATGCTTATCTTCTACTTGGAGTAGAATAGGAGGTGCTGTCAGGAGCTGACATGTTTCGATATCAAAAAAAAAATCTTAATTTAAGAAACCATCTTTGAATGCCATATTCTGCAGATCTCTTGGGGGTTTTGAAGACGCCCTATCTATCTCATGTATTTAGATAAGCAAATGTTGCTTGTCTCTTAACAACTTGATTTCTGAGAAGCTTAGAGAATAACTGTGATAGACTGTCATAGTAACTAACAAAATGACATGCTTGCATGACTATGCGTTTGCATTTCTTAATTATCCTAAACAATTTATGATGGTTGGTATCAAAAGGCCAAAACTTCACATTTCATTTTTAAGCATTACTAGGTACTAGACCTTTAAGAAGTGTTACCCTTAATTTTGTATCAATATACAAAGATCAATACCAATGTGGCCAAATATACTCTTAATTTTGTATCAATATACAAAGATCAATGCCTATGTAGCCCAATACAATCTTAATTTTGCATCAGTATACAAGGGTCAATACCATTGTGGCCAAATATAATCTTAATTTTGTATCAATATACAAAGAGACTATAACTGTCTAGTCGTCAACCACATCAGAGACCTGAGAAGGATAGATATATCTGAATAAACTGGAAGTACAGTGTCAGCAGCTTCCAAAGTCACATTGTCTTTTTAAAAAAATGTTTATTTATTACTTCAAGTTACATATACATCACAGTCCCCTCTCCCCACTCCTCCTGGTCCCACCTTCCCACCCTCTCCCCCCTCTCCCACCTATCCTACTCCTCTGGAGTGGATTGTCCCTACATATCCCCCTCCCCCCCTCAGTTCAATAGTCATATGAGGGCTAAGAGCTTCCTCTTGCACTGGGGACCTACATGGCAACTCCATTAGTGCAAAGTGTCCTACTAACAGGTAACAAGGACTATGTTCCTGTGCATATATAAATTATTAGAAGATATTTTATAGTGCAAAGTTGTGTTTAGTTTTTACATCTTATACTATATATTGTCTTCTATAATCAACTCTTTTTTTTTCCAAACTTTCTTTCTGAGATTCATGTAGGGGTTGTTGTACTTTATATATACAAGTTGTTCATTTCTATTGCTGTATACAATCTCAACTATGGCCACATAATGATGGATGTATTTTTCCTGAACAGTCAACTGGGTCATTTTTACAATAGTGCTGTTATAAACACTGAGGCAATCAACATTCTCCACACTTGCTATGCAGATATTGAAAGCCCTTCATGAGTCCTGTTTCAGTTTGCGTTTAGAAAGTCAATTGATTTTTACACATTAATCTTATTTCTAGCCTCTTTCTTATTCACTTTTTATTCATCCCAATAATTATCCTGTGCACTGAGTTTTGAATTAACCATCTTCTGTGAGTGATGACAGTTTGTCTTTGTAGTCCTTTATCATTCACAATTTTTCCTTGTCCTCCAGCATTGGCTGGACTTTCAGACAGCACTGAATAGAAATTGTGAAAAAGGGCGGTTCCCATAGCAGCGATTGTGCATTTCCAGATCCCATGGAAGACAAAGAACTGGTTCCCGCAGCTTCAAAGAGTGCTACCAGAACACGGCCCTCAGTGGAACCACATGAATTGCAAAGCCTGTCTCATTGAAGATATGACTCTACAAAGGGCTAGCTTCTGTCTTCCAGTGAGATATAATTCCAAGGGGCCACTCCAGATGCAGACCCTCCATAAACTGGGTTGTGTGAGTCTCCTTTGGGAGTATTTCCTAGCTCAGCTCTCTGTGCCAAACCAGCTTCCTTCTCCTTCTTTCTGTATAGGTCTAAGTCCCAGAGCCTTCCTGAGAAAGCGTTTTGTACATTAATCTCAAATTCAGGATCTGTTTCCTGAAGGAATGCTCTATGGAAGTATTTCATCTGGATCTTCATTTTCAAATGAGAATGATTTTAATGTATTGCTATTGAGGACCAGAATGAAGTAGGGGGTAAGCAGGTGTCTTTTATTTAGCTAAAATAATTTCCTTCTCTTTCTCTTGTGCTAAAAGTTTTTTAAAATTATTATTGACAATTAAATATATCCATGTCTTCCTTTCTTAAATTATAATAGTTTCTTGAGAGCTGGCTAAGATCTACTATCTAAGAGATTTCCATTAAAGAGATTGCCAGTGTGACCATGTTGTGAGAGGGAGAGGTCATTTTGGCTCACAGCTCAAGAGTTCAGTTGTCATAATGAGGAAGGAAGGTACAGGGAACAGGAGCATGGGCCAACTGGTAGTGTTGTGGTTTCTGTCAGGAAGCAAAGAAATCTGGATTTTGGTGCTCAGCTCCCTTTGTCTTTTTTATTCAACCTGAGATATCAGCCTATGGGATGGTGCTGACCCTACATAGAGTGGGTCTTCCACTTCTGTCAAATCTTCTTGGGAATAGTCTTATATTATGCCCAGAGGGTTATTTCCTAGGTGATTCTAAATCCTGACTAGTTGACTCACTTAACCATGACACAGCTCAAAGGGTCTAAATTCAGGGAACTTCCAGACTGGTAACCAAGAACAAAATCACATGCCAAAAGGCTGCACACTCATACTCAATGGAGATGGAAGATCCTACATTGGGAATACTTCTATACTATGTCCTATGTATCTTTCCATTCATGTGTACTATTAAGATATCCTTTGTAACCAATAGGCAAATGTGAACAAAGACATGGCTTGAGCTCTGCAAGGTTCTCTAAAAAGTTAATCAACCCCGAGGCTAAAATCCTGGGATTCCATCTTATGGCCAGTCAGTGAAAAGCATGGGTCACATCCTGGAACTTACACTTAACTTCTGCAGTGGATGCAGTCTTTCAGGATCCAGTGGGCTCTGGTGCCATCTCGGAGGACAGTGGCAGAATTGAGTCAAGGTAAAAGACACCCAGGATCTTCTTGGGAATCTGGTTTGAATACTATCTACAAAAAGTCCATATTTAAAGCCTTGGTCTTCAACTTATAGTTTTATTGGGAGATGATGAAACTTTTAAGATGTAAGATTTAGTGGGAGGGAGTTAGGTCATTGGAGTCATAAACTCAAATGGAATATTAGGACAGAGTTGCTTCTTTCTCCCTGGCTTCTGTGATATTCTACTAACCATGTGTTCTCTACCTCCATGTTCTGTCTTGCCTCAAAGTGACAAGACTGATTGACCATAATCTGAAACCATGAACAAAATAAACTTTTCCTCCTCGAAGTTATCTCATAGATTGTTTCTCAGCAAAGGAAAAAAGAGTAACAGGGTTATCTTATTGAGCAACTTTGTAAGAGAGACCAGTTCGGGGCTCTCCCAAGTTGGAGTACTAAAGAAAAACATATTTTAAAACAACAGATGGAAAAATTTGTAGTGGAGCTCTCCTTCTTCTATGGACTTGGATGTGCTTTTTTAATTCTTTCTTTTTGTCCTGGGATTTGTCCCTTCCTAGCTGAGATGCTCCAGTGTTCAGAATCAAGTAATTCTTGATTCTGATAGTCACTACTATCAGAATTGAGTACACCAGAATCCAAGGCTAGATGAGTGTCTCATGGAGAGGAACTTTTATCAGCTTAACACCTAAGATCAGAGTTCACACAAAATCCTTGGTGGACAATCTTCTTCTGACTTATTCCCAGGCCAAGAAGTTGTTTTAGGGAAGAATTCTATGAAAATCAGAAACTCAAGCCCCTCTAGCTCCTTAGGAGTTTAACTCTCCTTTCATAATGAAGTGATGCTAGCCCACAGGAAACAACCTAGGAAAGAAAGAAAAGTGAAGGGACAATGTCCTTACATAGAATGTACATAGGGGACATCTTTGACAGTGTGTAGTGCTTTGGGTCAGTGTGCACCAGCCTATTTGCTGGCCCATTTTCCAACTACCAACAGCTTCCCTGTATGGACACTTAGGTATTTTCTCAGGATGGCCAATAGGAGTGGAGACTTGATGAGATTTGTGGCAATTTTGTTTTCATCTGACAACTGCAGTCGTGATATTTTTGCCTGGTGCCTGCAGAAAGATCCGTCTTCATCCTTCATCAAACCCATGTTAACAGAACTTAGACCTGACAGCACCAAGCATTAGGAATGTGTTTTTCTGTCTTTGTTCTGCCTGGCCAGCAATTTGCAGGATTTGGCTAAGATTCTTGTGAGATATCTGGAGCCAAGGCATTCGTTGGCTCAAAATTGGTGTCTAGGGCAGTTCTGTTCATTGCTTTGGTCTTAGGTAAGTGATAAGGAGAGAATCTCTATACTAGCTAGCTGAGGATGGAACCTAAGGATAGAGAAGAGACAGGAGAGAGGGATGCACAAAGGGAGTGAAATAGGAGGAGGTAGAAGGGGAGAAAGAAGGAACAAGAGGAGAAGACAGAAGGGAGGAGAGGGGAGGAGGGAAGAGGAAGCAGGAGGAAAGAGGAGAGGGGAGGGGGGGGGGGAGGGGGGGGGGGAGGGAAAGGAGGGGAGGGGGAGGGGGAAGGGAGGGGAGGGGAGATAAAAGAAATAGATACCCAATGGCTAAAGGCCACAGCTGGGTGGGGAAAGAGAATCAGTAGAGGTAGTGGTTTACATGAATTCAAATGTTCTCTTTGCTACTTGACGACTTTTGAGAAGTTACATAATTCCTCCAAACCCAGATTTTCTCTTCTATAAAATAGAATAAGTTGAATGCTTAGCACTAAATAATGCAATTTTATCACTTCCTCCAAGACCCATGGAATATCATTGTAAAAGAGGCAAGAAGATCTTAAGCACTGGAGGGTGGGCAGGAGTGCTGTGAAATGTTGATTTCTGAAAATGACATTATAATGTCTGTTGTAATCATGAGCACACAACAACTATAGCCACCTGGACAAGACAACAATAAGACATGAAATTGGGAAGGAGATAAGCTGGGAAGGAGGAGCATCTACAGGAATGAAAGGTGAATAAGGGAGGGTACTAGGGTTAATATGTTTATAATACATTGCATATATGTATGAACTATTAAAATTTAAAATCAAAATTAAATTTAAAAAGTGTAATGGAATAATAAAAGCTACCTTTTTAAAGCCAAGTGCACAAGACATAGTGATGCCTCAATAAACTATGAACTGCTATTTTTAAAAATTACATATTGTATACACACACACACACACACACACACACACACACACACACACGTGTGTGGGTGAATGCTAAGTGTGTTAAGGTGCCCACACAAGGGGGCATTAGAACCTCTGGAGCTGGAGTTACAAAGTTGTCAGCTGCCATATGAGTGCTGGAAAACAGAATTCAGGTCATCTTTAAGAGCAGTTTTTGCTCTTAAACACAGACCTGTATTATTATTATTATTATTAATGCTTTTACTCCCACTAGATTGGATCATGGGAATATGGTGTGGTCTGATGAGTCAGAAAGACCATCTCTATCAGCCCGGTTGAAAGGGGTCTGGAATTCCCACCACAGGAGCTCATGCAGCAAACATCATACAGCACACACTTTCTTCTCTGTAACTTGCCCTTCATTTAATGCAACAACCAGCCAAGAGAATGTAGTAACCTTAAAGCTGAGTGCCAAACCAGTGCATTGCACATCACTCTTGGAATTTTGTTCTCCCATCCTCTCTTTCCTCCTTCCCCCTTCTCATTCCTCTTCTTCTCGCTCTCCCTCCCTCTCTCTGTTTTCCTGCTTACTGTAGGTCTCATGGTGCAGTCTCACTTGATCCTCAGATCATAACACTCCCTCTGTCCCTCATCTGTGTCATGCACCCCATCTTCAAGTAAGCATGGGCACAGGGCTTTGAGGATCACCTTTCTTTCTCAATCTTCCCACTACCTTCTCACTCCTGGCTCTTATAAAGTCTCTGAAATTTTCTGTAGCTCTGGATGGAACCCCCTCCTCCCTTTGTCACCCAGGATCAGATCTCACAAGCCTGTATCTTTGTCAGTCTTTGTGTGAAGCGGTCAAATCCTGCCTGTCTTGAAGGCTCCTGACACCAACACAGAAGGAAACAGAGTGGGGATTGGCAAGAAGTACCTAGCATAGCCGTCTCCAGTACTTTTTGTCTTAGGTAGGGTGACTATTGCTGTGATGAAACACCATGACCAAAGCAACTTGAGGAGTGAAAGGTTTGTGTTGTTTCTGCATCACTGTTCATTAATTAGAGGAAGTCAGGGCAGGAACCTGGAGGCAGCAGGAGCTGATGCAGCAGAGGCCATGGAGGGGTGCTGCTTCCTGGCTTGTTCTTCCGGGCTTGCTCAGCCTGCTTTCCTATAAAGCCCAGGACCACTTGCCCAAGATAGTACCACCCATAATGGGGTGGGCACCTCTCCTATCAATCAGTATTTAAGAAAAGTGCCCTACAGATGGATCTTATGGAGACATTTTCTCTACTGAAGTTTTCTCCTTTCAGATGACTTTAGTTTGTGTCGAGTTGACAAAAACTAACCAGGAAACATTTTGCCACTCGTCCTCTCTGCTCATTTCTTTCTCCCCTTGCTGTGAGGGAGTGGCTGAGTCAACTAGTCAATTCTGCAGGAAATTTCTGTATCCCAGTCCTCCACAGATGTCTAGGAGCTGGTGTTAAAGCCTCCCATTTAATATCATGTTAGGAAACTTATTCCCCAGGCCACCATCTTCTTGGAGCATGAATTTTAGTCACAGATTGGTGGTGACAAGACAACATTATTGAAGGAAGAATGTCCAGGGAAGGGGATCTGATACTTTCACTGATAAGAATTATAACGTCTTACCAGTACAGATTACGGGCTGGAGCAATGGATGGCTCAGTGGCAAGGGTGCTTGCTGCTCTTCTAGAGGACCCACGTTTGGTTTCCAGCACCTACACTGAGTGGCTCACAACTACTTGTGACTCCAGCCCCAACAGAAATCTAATGCTCCCTTCTGGACTCTGGACTCTGCAGCCAGGCAAACACACACACACACACACACACACACACACACACACACACACACACA